>JAAOAY010000455.1:0-63869 GCA_013396255.1 Fusarium sp. NRRL 25303 | reverse complement strand
ATATTATATATTATAAATACTAAAGAGATAATAAGTAATAATAACCTAGTGCCTCTTCAATCCATCCACATAACAGCCTCCTGAACAAACGTGGCAACGATGTTTCCTTGTCTATCAAAACAGGTTGCACGCCCCAATGCAGTCCCTCCAAAAGCGGCAGGGGAGTCAATACGAAACAGATGCCAGTCGCTAAAATCGAGTGGCCGCAGAAACCATGCACTGTGATTCAGACTTGCCGTGAATAGACCGGTTGACTGCCAACTCAGCCCGTGCCTCAAGAGACCCGCCTCAAGGATGGGATAATCAGAAGCGTAGAGAAGTGCCGCAGTATGCAATGCTGAATCATCTCCAAGAGACTGTATGGTGCGCATCCAAAGTTCCATATTACCGTTAGTGTCGACAACGGATCGGCTCCATCTGACCTCAATTCCTGCTGGAGGAGGCCTTGGGGACCGTCCCTCTTGCGGAATAGTGTCGATATCTTGGGGGATCGAGGCTATTTTCTGAGGTTGCTGGTGTTCAAATTCGGAGCGTGGCTTACGAAACGAAACCTTAGCAGAGAAAATGCCTCTGTCGGATTGGGTTGCATTGACGTGACGTATGGTGAAGTTGTTGCCAGCCAAATCTTGAGCGACATTGAAGCACGCCGTATCCTGGGGCCGTGCGCGGCGGATAAAGGTAGCCTGTACCGAATGACATTGCCGTTCTCCCACATCAGTAGCGGCCGCCATTACTGCTTGTCCCATTAGTTGCCCACCATAGACGGGAGAGAGATTCCCGGTCGGCCCGACGGAGAAGATCTGTGGTGATATGCTGAGCGGCTGCAAAGCAGCGGCCAGGTCCAGGTCACCATTGTCTCTGTCCATTGGGGAATGATCCGAGTTACCCATGGGCGGGTGAGGAGTGGATGCACACCACCAACTTAAACTTTCGGTCGTGAACTGAAACTTGCAGCTCGTGTTGCGAGGAAGGGTACTATGAGGGATAAATCGAATTTAGACAGAGATGGATGGACATCGCTATATATACGAATTTGCTGATAGCTATTGCATCATCTATGACAGGGGTTTGGAGGCAGCAACAGAATGTGGCGTTTCACGGGAGCGTCTGGTAGTAGACACGACCCAGCACTTTGAATCTCTGGATGTAACCCTGACACTCTATGGTCATTGTTGTATCAGATAGAATGTTTGAAATATTGTGTGTTTCTATTGTGCGGCTCATTAAAAAGCTCAAGGAGTTGAATCCTTATCTATCTTCTGTCTGTAATGGAGTTGAATCCTGTATCTAGGAGCTTAGTGTATTGCGAACCAAGAAGGAGAAACTGAAAAGCAGATAACAAAAGAAAGGCAAAGATCCCCGTGCGTGTTACCCCGATCCCCTAACCTCGAGTGGGCTGCCTCGCTCGCTGAAAACAGGCTCAGGACTGGCCTTTGGTACATCCATGCCATGGCCTGTGCTATGGTTTCTATCCAAGATAGCCAAGGATCGTTCGACCTGCAATTCCTCTGCTAAGGGCTTTCTAAATCCCGATCGAATTTTGAGAGTCGCGCGATCTGCCTTTTCAATACCCTCCAAGTCCAAGTACCCGCCTGCACCAAAGGATTTTGAGAATGCTTCCATAGACTTGATGATAGAGACGGAATACTGAACTGGGTGGAGGTATTCTGCACCATTACGGCGCTCAACCAACCAGGCATTAACAGCCCCGCGAGCTTGGAGATTGGCGATAAGCTGTACCTCCTCGCCTGCCGGGTTAATGTACTCGCAAACAATGAGCTTCGGATTAGATCGAGGGTATGATGTGTTTTCGCTTTTGGATATCATACGGGCTGCCTCGACATGGGCTTCGGAGATGTCTAGTCTGGCAGCTAGATTGCTTGGCATCCCACCCCAACTGGCGACCCAGCGTGTCGGAATTGGACGCCCATCCAACTTGACTTGCATTGTAAAGTCAACCATCATCTTAGAAGGATTACAATCTGGTGCTTCTATGTCGACCGGAGAAAGTGATTCCCCATTAAGTGAGCTGAAAGACAGACTTGTCGCATCTTGGTTGACGCGTAGATCGTAAGCCACTTCTTGAATCTGTGGCGATCCAAAATCCACATCTGTAGATTTAAGGAGAGCACCGAAGGTCAACAAGTGAACGTCATGAGACAGCTTATCGACGAACGCTCCTCCAACAATATCTGGCCGGGCACTCGCTTCTCTCAAACGTTCAAGAGTTAAGGAGTTGACGCGGGCAAAAGCAAATGAGGTGATTTCGGCTGCATCACTTGCCAATTTGTTTGCTAGTGCGTGAATAACGGGGTTAAACGCTTCAGACATGCTGACAGAAGCAATGTCGGCATACTCGCGCAGAGGCATCTCAATGCCAGGAGATGAAAGAGGCTTCTCTAGCAACACGGGCACGCCGGCGCGTTGAGCTAGGTCTAGTAACCTTCGGCGACCATGAGGTGAAGTGAAATCTTTGATGAAAGTGGTAGGTCCAACAGCGACCGCCAATGCTGCTTCAATATCGTCGAAACAGGGGATCTCCGGATGACATGCTTGTGCTGTTGCTCGACGATGAGGATTACGCTCCACTATGGCGACGATAGTGAACGGCAATGAGTCAACTGAGTTCCATGTCTTTTGGACATGACGTGTGCCTTGGATAAGACCTGTGATTCTTGAACCAAGGTACCCAAACCCATGTATGATACATTGATCAAGCACCACCTGGCTGCCAGATGAATGAGTAGGCATCTTTTGAGTTTATATCTCGAGTTGAAGATTTTGTCTGATGTAGAAACTTAGTAGAGAGGAACAAAGAAGTAGGATCGGATTACGCAAGAAAAGAGAGCTCAGGATCTACTGTTAACAGCCAGCTAAGAATGACTCTCTTTATATAACTCCAGAAATGAGTTGTTGGTAGACTCTTCTGATACCCCTTATCTAACAACTCTAACATATTCACTCGCTATCTTTCAGTACTGATGCAGGTAATAGAAACGTGCCGAAATGGATGTATACTAATCGCCATTACTGGTCCGCAATTTCTGACAACGAATGCCAGTACGTCTGACCCATAATAGAGAAGAGTTACGCCGAATGTAGTGGAGCAATAAGCAAGGCTGCATTCAAATCGCGGTTCCTGCTGGGGTGGAAGCTGTACCCGTAGGTATTAAGTTTGGCAAGGCATTGTTCTAACCAAATATGTATCTGAGCAACAGCAGTTAAAGATTGTACAAAAAAGGAAATGTTAGACGCTTGCAGTAAAGAGATAATGAATGGTAAGGGAAAAACGAGGTAAATCTTATCTGATTGTAGCTACCGTATGTTGTAAATGACATAAATAATTCTATAGTTAAATTTGCAATCCTCTAAGAAGGAGTTTAATTAATAAAAATAAGAATAAAATAAATACAACAACACAATAGATAATAACAGATATAGAAATAGAATAAATCTTATATAGTAACTATCGGTAGATTGCTATTTACATTCGCGTAGGGTAACTTAGTCTAAACTGGAATCCAATAGAAGTTCCAGAACTATCGGAAGCTGGTCGAACTGACGGATAACCGTAATTTCCCTTCCGAGCAGAATTTCCAAGGAGCTGCTGGAAGCAGGGGAGTACAAGATAGGCGTTATTTTCGCATCGAGAGCACCCTTTATATCAGCCTCAGCGGAATCGCCAACCATATACGCGTTATCTGGTTTCACCTTCAGCTTTTCCAAAGCATGCTGGAAGATCCTGACATCAGGCTTAGGGTGGCCAGCTTCTTGTGATGTGATAACGCACTCAACGAGGTCGAAGACGCCAATGGCTTTAGCCTTTTCTATCTGACTTTCGGTCGGGCCATTGGTGATAATAGCAGTGCGATATCCATTTTTACGGAAACTTCTCAAGGTCTGGATGCTTCCCGACATAGCGCTTCGTTTCGCCCTGTATATTGTTTTGTATACACCCCGAAAAC
Organism: Fusarium sp. NRRL 25303; assembly: GCA_013396255.1. Lineage (NCBI taxonomy): Eukaryota > Fungi > Ascomycota > Sordariomycetes > Hypocreales > Nectriaceae > Fusarium > Fusarium sp. NRRL 25303. The sequence continues at coordinate 59,904 of JAAOAY010000455.1, read as the reverse complement.
GCGCGATGCATCCAGAATCCGGTTCTTCAAGCTCTAAACTCTTGAAGAATAGCTTGACCTTCTCTGAATCTTGGTCCTCGTGTGCTATCTCATTTCGGAGATATTTGTTGTAAACAAGATTGAGGGCTTCGTTGTATTTGTCGGCAAGCATGTCCAATGGAATTTCACGAAGAAGTGGGAATTCACTTCGTACGGCGGACATGGCCGAGTAAAGAGACTGCTGGTGATCGAATAAAGTGTTGTCAAGATCAAAGAATACCATAGTGCGAGGAGGCTGAGACTCGATCGTGAAGCGAGTATCTGAGGGTGGGAGAGACATGACGGCGGGTGCTGGGTTCGTTGAAACCAAGATCAGATGAATGACGGAAATAGAAGGAAGAAAATGTTAAAAGAGGTCGAGGTTGAACTTGAGTACTTGTGATATGACTAGTGATTAAGGTTATGCTCACAGAAACTTTAACTGACAATGGTGTTAATTTGTGGCTGACAGCTTAAATCAGCACGCAGGACTTGCTCCCTCCCACCTCAACCACGCGTCTTCATTTGCGCCAAAGCATGCCATATTGTGCCCTCCCAGTTCTCTAGCGAACTCCATAATTGCGGCTTGACTGCTCGTGTAACATCTCCGCCGGAGCCCGATGCCGTAAAAGTTGCCAAAATCTGGCGCATCCCATCTGTCTCGTATACCCTAGAGTAAAGATCCGCTCTCTCAGAATTTCCGGATTCTATTTCCTTGTCGATGAGAAATGACACGTATAACTGAACCAAGCCAGCTGTTGCGGCCATGATGGGGGCCGCGAAAGACGTTCCCTGCCAAAAGCCATAACCACAGGGGACTCCCTGGGCAAGAGTTCCAAAGTGAGGGGGCAAACTCTTCGATTCGTGCGGATTATACTCCTCCAGAAATTTGCCCCGCGATGTGGTTCCCCTGACAGATATGACTTCTGGCCAACAAGCCGGAGCCAGTTCTGGTGAGAGGCCGCCTTCATTGCTGGCAGCGGCTAACATGATGAGCTTTGGATGAAGGTGTCCGTTTCTCCTATCCCTTATGGCATCTTCAATACTCACCTTCAGGACCGCCGGTTCTGTAATGTAGCCAAAAGACATGGAGATGATGTCAACCATCCATACAGTTGCGGCATGGTGTATGGCCTGATAGATGCTCCGTTAGCACGATATCTCGGTAAAAAAACCGATCAGGGTTAGCTTGACTTACCCGTCTAATACTATCTAAAACCCCGTCATGTGTCTGGCGGTTGACCATATCTCTCCTGTTGGGGGCGATGCGGGCAACATAGATGTTAGCCCGCGGAAGCAACATTAGAAGAAGGGTGGCTATGTTTGTGCCGTGCTTCCCTCTTGTCCCAAAGTTACCAGCTTCTACACCATCTTCGTCAATCATGTCGGTACTTGTTGGAGTGGCGAAATCTCGCCAAATTATTCTATTCAGGTCATCAGGGTCGCCTGCACGTTCTCTCTTGAAAAGGTTGCAGTCTGGGTCGCATCCAGTATCCAGAATGCAAATCTTTGGCTGCTTCCCCTTCTTCTTAACACGCTCGTGGACAGCACCACTGAGGTCGAGAAAGTCTGATATCCAATCACTACCGTCTGTCCTATTGTGATCAAACAAATCAGAGATGTAAACAACAGAAGGGGATGCTGCTAAGTAAGCCACCTACGCCTCTTTTCGGCCCCCCTTAGGCTTCTCAAGGAAATTAATAAAGGTTTTGTACTGCTCAATCTTGGCAGAGGTACTGACGTCGGCATGGCTAGGGTATGCTGTATGTCGAACGTGGAAATTTGGCAGCGCTAGAGTGTCTGCATGGAACGTGGATAGATAAAGGAGTCTCAATGGATACACGACATTGCGAATGAGCCAGTCTCGTTTCTCCGTCAGACGCGGATGGGTTTTGTCTGAATCACGAGCGAACAGATTAACGTCCAAGCAATTCAAGATTGCCTGTTGGATCTGTCGTTGGCCTTCAAACTGTGACCGGGCGTATCCTGCATACTGAGCCCGTCGCACGTGTGCCTCTGACCACGTCAAGTCATTTGTCAGATCCGAGTCCTCCCAAATGTCAAGTAGTAGAAGGCCAAGAGAGATCGGGCCGGGGTAGAACTTGGCACCTCCATGGTCTTGGTGAAAATCCATTCCCAAGTCGCTGTCATAAGCGCGTCTGAGCTCATATTCTGTTTTGAAATCAACACGGACGTAGGGATGCCTTTGTGAGAAGAGGGATAAGCCATTCGTTGTGTCAGCATCAGGTCCGATGTGAAGCTCTGGCGGACTCTCAGTGTCGGGGATCGTAGACAGGCTTTGGAGCGTCCAAAGTTGCTGGGCTGTGAGCCGAGTGTTGTAGTACTGGCTCACGGACTTACCGACGACATAGGCTAGAAAGACCTTGTCATGAACCGACATCCTCGCAACATCCCGTTCCAGTAGTCGGGGCGCTTCTCTGCTACCTGCACTGCAAGTTTGGCGCCGGACATTGGGGAGTTGCTGGTCCTCCTCACGTACATGAGCTTCAAGCGCCTTAATTGTGCCAGCTGTGGCGTACAGAATTGGTTTCGCGTCTTGTGACTCTGAAGAGACTAGGCAAAGACGGCATCCGTGACTGGGAGAAATGTAGTTCTGACAGAGCGTCCCTTCCAAGACTTCCTCCACACTCTTACCCGATTGCATTCTTCGGCTCATTTCGGCTCTAAAACATATTAATACCTGGTGTCGCATTCCATGTTTCCATGACCTGGGAAACGATGCATACCTACTGATAACATTGACTTCTGCTTCATGATAGCACTTTGTGCCGCCCCCTTTTTTACATCCGTGCTTGGTGCTTTCGGGGGTAAAGGCGCTGAAAATAGCCTCGTACATCCAGGTACCCTCTGGGTGCGGAGGTAACTTTGGGTCGTCAAGTCGTAGGTGAAAGGTTCGGAGATGGTTTTCTTGCGGCCGAAGGGCATGGCATAAGATCTGGGGATTCAAGGAAGAGTATAGCACATCTTCCTCTTGCTGGGACTCCTTTTCCGATGGGAGATTGTGTTGGGGAACAAGTGTTGCTGAACCCAATGACTTGCGTCGCCTCTTGGCAGGTCGGTTTATGTCTGACTCATCTGACTCGATTTCACTCTGACGCTTACGTCCTTGAGAAATTGACTCATCGAGATAGTCGAGCACCTCATTGGTTTGGTTCCGTACCGCATTTGAGGGCGCTCCTCCAGCCAGTGACCCGTCCCTCGAAGCACAAGCTTGGTCAATGAGGGCGTCAACCCTGACGGGGAAGTTGCATTCAATTGCGTGTCGAATAGAAGATTGAAGTTTAGGATTGGCTTTGCCTTTTTGGATCCGGCCAACAGAACACAGCTTGGGATAAGTCGTCGATGTTGGCTCGGAGTTAGGCTCCCAAGACGAATCGCTGGAGTATGTTTTCTGAAGGTCTGATTAGCGAGCTCAAAAATATGCAGATAGCGATGGATTTTCTATACAAGACAGATGTCTTCCAAGAACCGCAACAGAGTCTCAAGTTCTGGAGTGTTAGGTGGTGGGGGGGACGACAGCCGTCTCAACCCGACAAGGCTGAGGAGACGCAACCTCTGCTCGCCGCTGGGGGCTAAGATTCTGGAGCTCTCCTCCGCGATACGCGCCAGGGCCTCAGCTGCCGCTGGACGCTCCAGTGACTGCACTTCCATCAACGAAACGTAAGATGTAATTGAGCTTGATACCTACTTCACTTTGAACTGAACCAAATGCCCGGGGGGGATGGGTTAGCTGCCATTAAGTTCTCACGCGCGATAAAGCTCCCCCGTAAGCGCCGGGGTCTCTGCAGGTCTCTGCAGGTCTCTGCAAACCAGCCAATCAGAAAGAGGCTTGAATGGCTCACGAGACCAACCTGTCGCAAGAGATCTTGGGATGCAATGCAAGTAGGATATCATATCTCTAAACCGCGCTCCAGTAATCGATTGCATGACTAACATCTCATTGATGGGCCCGGTGATCCTGTATGACTCCACTGACAGTCATAGTCTCCGCAAGCTTGAATAGGTCCGTGCAGTCACACTTCACTTCAGATAGGTCAACGGCCTGGTCTTTGTCCTTAAATTTGCATAGACGGGATTTCAATTATTAGCACTGGAATGGACGACATCTACCTCCCTGCCGAGATACAACTACCAGATTTGGTATCCCGATTTTAGCCGGGGGTTCGGTAGAGTCCCCAGAGCCTCGACATTTGGATCCCGAAATTAGGTGTCTGGGCCATCTGGGGCTGACTAGCTGAAAACCCGTTTCCGTCATCACGCATATAGGCGATGTGACGGTGCGGTGCACAGTATTGATTGATCTGAAGCCATCCACTACGACTACTTGCTAGCAGCTAGCCTGCCACTGGGTAAGATGCCGTGCACAGTATGTTTATCGCTAGGCTGCTTGCTTACCCCTCCTTGCCAAGCAATATTCTTTCAGCCACCCAAACCTTTCAAGTCAGTTTCTCCCTATCAAGACGCTTTATTTAATAGCTCCAAACAAGGCAACCAAAGAGGCAGCGAGTCCAGAAAAGTCACGTGGACATATCAGCATCGCACTTCTGCCTAAAGAAAACAACGCACCCTCACGCGCTGCACTATGAAAGACCGCCACCCGCTATCGCAGATGCCCTTCTTCAGGCGAAGCCATCGCAAGTCGTCAACGCGGGACCGCGAAAGTATCAGCGTGGCCGCCAAGATGAGTGAGCGCATCACGACATCAAGCAAGCTGGATCCAGCGGCTGCACTTCTTTGGCATCCGCCAGGGGACAGGATTGCCTTCCTAGACGAATTTCGTTTCCCTCGTCTCCGAAGCCCAATTCTGGACGCGACGTTGGCTTGTCGACAGAGCTTCAGGACCATCTGCTTCACCAGGCATAAGAAATCGAAATGGGCAGAGGAGAATCTGATAAGCTTCAACGCTTGGTCCGTCTCCTCAGGAGCTGGCGTTTGGGGAGAGTTGAGCTTGGACGATAAGCTTGTGACGAGGAGGCAGGACAGCTGCATTGTGAGAAATCTTTTGTGGATGCTTGATGACTTTGTTACCGCTGTCGGCCGAATAGGCAAGTATATTCTAGAAGATCTTTGCCACAAATCTGGGACGTATTAGGTGACTAACAGTGTCTTGCTTCTTTTCGATATAGGTGGACATGCCGAAGAGTCCAATGTCCAAGGAGCCGAATCTGTGCTCAGACAACTATTCACCCTTACAACTGACTTTCTCCGGTCACTTCCCTATACCCGCCTCTGGGACTCTGAGCCATTCTTTGGAGATGAAGTAGACGAGGACTTGGTGTCGTTTAAATCCACCCTCCTCTCTGAATACGATTCATTACTGGCTAACGCAGACGAAAGCCGTGTCCGGAGTATCACAGCTGTACGAGATCGACTGATTGAAGCAAACTCAAAACGACGTAGTCGTCTTCAGAATGCCAGAAAGCGGAAAGCTGAATCCAGATCAGGCATCTCGACACAGGACCAAGGGCTTTATCCTGTCCTACCACCTCCAGTAGCGACAGGTAGCAAGGTCTTTGAATGTCCTCACTGTTTCGAGAATCTGCCGGTATATTTGGCTCGTGCAGATCATTGGAGGTGAAGTTAATTCCCCCTTTTTTAATCAGTCTCATGCCTAACAGATCTCCTAGGAAGCACGTCATGGCCGATCTTGCACCTTTTACATGCGTGGTCTCAGATTGTCAGCATCCGAGCTTGTTCTTCACATCGGAAATTGACTGGAGATCACACGTCGAACGTATGCATGGCGTGCAGAGGTGGACATGCTATTACTGCGACCCGTCAATCAGTTTCAACAGTCTCAAAACCCTGAGAGAACATCTCGAGTTGAAGCGACTAGACAAAGTGCATGCTGCCGCTCTCGAGCTCGGGGACCCTGAACTTTCGTCGGAGACGGCTAGTTGGCAGATCGACAAGCCTTTAGAATGCCCGTTTTGTCCCGAAATCGCCCTGGGGAATCGTTCTCTGGATCATGTCGCCAACTGCTTGTATGGCTTCGCCTTGAAGGCACTTTTATATAAAGATACGTATGTTCTGCAATTTGCATCCACTTTTGAAGGAGGTCAGGCTGAGCGGTTAAATAGAGACTTGCATAGGGCATCGACGGCAGTGCCGGTGTCACCAATCGAACGGTCGGACGCACTAGGCAGCATTGGTCTAAATATGCCTGTAGAGAACGTAGCCATGCCGATTGATCTGCTGAGCACAGAAGGTCAACCAGTTCCAAATCGTCCGCAAGCTATCAGCCCCAGTAATCTGTCGAAGATTCCGACTGGATCCAAACCATCTTCAACGACCAGATTGCCAAAGCGCGAAGACCACCATAGCCGTCGCAGCGCCGCCAGGAGAACTTCGCCTTTGATAGTTCCGCAAGCTGTGGCGCAGGTATCAGCGCTATCACTCGAGCCAGCGATGATAAGTGATGGCCCTCCAACAAAGCGACGGAAGCTGAGTGAAGATAACTTACCAGCTCTTGCTTTTGAACAGCAATCACTGGATACTCGGATCTCCTGTACATCCTCAGTCATGGCAACTATCAGCGGATCTGGGATCTCGGGCTCCACTAGCCGCATAATGGCAAGCGGCAATACTACAATGAGAACGTCGCGGGTTGATGCGTGGGATTCCGAAGTGCTACCCTGGGAAGGATTGGCAAGTTGCTACCCCGGCTACACCGGCAAGAGACACCATGAACGACGATCCATCATTGCTATACAGAAATTTGAAAGATTCGAGAAGGGCATATCTACTTGAGATCTCAGTAGGCCGTATTGCGGTACGGGTACAGGGTGAAATAAATTCATAACCACCGGTAAACATTGCCAAGTGGTGGTTGCATATCACGAGAAATGTGCAACGTGGTTCGCCCAGGCATACTCATTCGGCTTCAAAAAGACGCCTCATGCACCTCTCAATGTGAGGCGAGCAGTCGGGAATCTCCGTTCTCCAATGGAATTGACGTACCGCCCTCCATGTCCCTCGGCGATAGGCGTGCATTGCCGTCATTGGTGTACACGCAGCTATCCCTTTCAGCCTGGGCATTATCATTGAGCATAAATTCTATCCTTTATCCTCTGCCTTTGTCCCACCCCAGTATCCCGCGTTCATCCTGACACTGCTTCATCTTCTCCAAGATCATCCGTCATCGGCAAACCAAGAACTCCAACCTAGTCCCTCCAACATCATCCCACCATGGTATCAGAGCACAGTTATATTCTTGTCCCGGAACCTGGCCAGCCCACTTCGCAGATTGCCATTGGTAATATTTTCAGGTACCGCAGACAGGTCGATCAGCAGCCGTTCGCCGGACCCGGGTCGAAGGGCGTCTTGATGCAGCTCCATGCAACCGAGCAGGATGTAAAACTCACCTTCAACATCAACAAGCGCCTGACTGCCAGCCTTAAAGCAAAGCTTTGTTCTTTCCTTGGCATCGGCGCGGACTTTGACTCTTCCCAAGAAGGGGATGTTGCCTTGAAAATCGGCAAGGTCGAGACATACCGGATCGCCATGGAGGGCGACATCCTCCACAAGTATGTTAACAAGCGGCTTGAGGCGCTCAGCCAGGACGCAGAGGCGTTGAGAAAGCTTAGACTAGATCCTACCAAGCCAGGACGATTGTTCATGATTACAGGCATCAAGGTCGCCACAGACATGGAGAGATATGTCGCAGAGAAACGCCATCACGGAGCAAACGTCGATGCCGGATTTCCTCTAGATCCGCACCAAGCGGCAGGTCTGCGAGCTTCTGGGGCCATGAATAGGAACAGAACTTGGTCAGTTTCGGGGAAAATGGATGGGCCTGTAGTGATTGCATATCAGTTGTATTATGTGCCATGGAAGAACGACAAGGCTCAAGTCGAGAAGAATTTGAAGTATGGAATGTTAGGTGACGAGAAGGACAGTGACGAGGATGAGGATGAGGATGATGAACAGGACGAGGGTGAGAACGAGGAGCTAGAGGACGAGTGGGGTTGGCTCATGCAGCTTGGAAGTTGATCCACGGTAGCTATATTAGCATAAGACGGCCATAGCAATAGCCAGGTCAACTATGAATTAAGGAGACTTAAGGACAGGTAATCCAAAGACGCAACCATGGTGCTCAAGATTTATGCTATTCAAAATAAGAAAACTTGGCATGCATATCAACTTCCCGTATCAAGGCCGTGCTAGGTGGTTCGCCACGGACCGGCCCTTTCTGGACGCTAAGTTCTGTGTGCAGACTACAATTGATTGTGGCGGGCTGAAAAATGAGGGGGTTGTTGAAAGAGGCAAAACCGGGCTGGCTGAGTGGGACTCCTCCGGAACTCATCGCATTACTCCTATTGGTCTGTTGGGAAAATGGCGAAGTCCAGACCAGACTATTGATCTGCCCGTATTCACTAGCGTCGGGAGCCAAGATACTGAATAGAGGCAAACTCTCGCAAGAGCGGCTACATAGTGTCGTTCGTAGACCGATGCTGGCGCATTGATTGTGATACGTGTGATGGAATGTGATATATGCGACAGTCTCCGTGTAGCTCACGAAACGGCTAGCGTTGGGCATGCCTGCAGAGCGCTACTCGGCATTCTGAACCATCTATAAAAGCTCATCTTTGACTCGTCCTGAGTCCAAGAAGGCAGACCAAGCAACTTACAGATATTCTCTTTTAACCTATAATATTATTCCAACCACATCGTCTCGCACTACAGCTGGACATAATGGCCACTCAACGACCTGGACTACCTCAGCTGACGGAGGATGAGAAAAAGAGACAGAAACGTCTCCTCGAGCTTTGCATGCAACAAGTGGGATACTTCAGAGGGAAGAAGATCCCAGTCTACACTCCTGGAGAGCTCGAGTACGAGAAATCTGTCGCAAACGCGAACCTCCTCTACCGCTTTGAAAGGCCAGGTTGTGTCATCCAACCTGAGCATGAATCCCATGTTCGCATGATCGTTCAACGAGCTAAGGAGGTGGGCTTACCTATACGAATCAAGAACGGGGGCCACTCATACGCTGGGTTCTCTGCTATCAACAATGGCATCTCGATTGATTTGGTAAACATGAAACGCGTTGACCTCGATAAGGATGACATGACCATCACTATGGATGCAGGCGCACTTTGGGCTCATGCCTATCACGAACTGATTAACGACCATCACGATAAATTAATTATCAACGGAGGCCGTTGCCCTAGTGTCGGGGTCAGTGGTTTCACTCTGGGTGGAGGCCTCGCGCCCTTTACTCGAAGCTTCGGTTTGGGAAGTGACACGCTTCTTGAGGCTCGTATTGTCACTGCAGACCATGGAATTATCCGAGTTAGCCCCAAAGACAAAAATCCCGAAAAGAGGCAACTCTTCTGGGCCCTTTGTGGTGCTGGCGGCAATAACTTCGGGGTAGTTACCCAGCTCAAGATGAAGGTTCAAGAGCTGCACCATCTTTTTGTGGTCGCTGGGGTTTACACCTGGGCACCATCACATGATCCCAAGTCCCAGGCTGCTTTTAGTGAAGCGATGATAAAGTTCTATACTGCTGAGTGGACCAACGAGATGACGATTGACACGAGCTGGCTGATGGACCTTAAGGATACGCGCGAAGACCCCTCTGTTCGATTTCTGGTCTATTATAATGGACTAGAGACGGACTTTGACAAAGAGGTTGATGAGAAGCTGGGAAGCTGCGGCAAGGTTGACAAGAAAGACAAGGTTGAAGAAAAAGACATGCTTGAAGATAAAGACAAGTCACTGGCACAACAGCTGAAGGATCGAACTCTGCCGGAGTCTTCAACCCTCTTTCTTCACGAGACTCTTGTCGCTCAGTGGTCAGAGGAAACTCAGAAGGCTTTGCCATCGAATGCCATGTTCAGGATCTACACGTCTTTCTCTTTCACAAAGGCGACCGTCAAAGAGAATATTTCTAAGATAATTGATACTCTGCAAAAGGGATTGGTGGCTTTCAAGAATGAGTTCAAAGGGGAAGAAGGCTCCATCAGAGTCTCCTGGATTCATTCCGGCGGCAAAGCCAACGAAAAGGGACCCGAAGAATCCGCTTACCCCTGGCGTGGATGTGAATATCACACATACATCATGATTGAATGGAAGGACAAGTGGTTAGAGACGAAGATGAGAAAGACCCTGACAGATCTCAACAAGGCGCTGAGAGAATATTCTATGGACGGGCTTGGTGTGTATGTCAACTTCCCAGATGCGACACTCGACGAGAACACCTACGAAAAGGCATACTATGGTGTTAATCGAGAGGAACTACAGAGAGTCAAGGCATATTGGGACAAGAAGAATATCTTCCAGTGGCCTCATGGAGTCCAGATCGGACCTCACGTTGAGTCCGAGGGCACAGCGATGGAGTTTGCAGCTTCCTCTCTCCCTCCCAGCAGTAAACCTGCTGTCGAAGGGTTTGTCAATCCAGGAGAAGCTGCGGGTGTGTCTGCATGCATATCTTGGGATACCTTCAACCCAACTAGTGGTAGCCCTATAGTCAGTCTGGGTAGCTAAACTAGTTGCAGTGTTGAAGGTATTTCTAAACTGTTTAGAGTAGTACTAGGTTTAATACAATTCTAGTCTGATCTGATGTCTTCAAGACGGCTCGATAGCCCCCTTTACCTGCTTCGCAAATCGGCTATCGCTAAAATGCTTATCCAAGCTCAAACGACCTGACTCATGCATAGACAACACGTCCTTTTCCTTGAAGGCCTTCCAGATTGTGTTCGTGTCTGTGGAGCTTGTGAACAGGATCTTGACATGTGTACTGACTCTTGGGTCACCCGTCAACTGCAAAATCTCAAAGAGAACTTGCTCGACATACATGCCTTGCAATATATCTTCATCTTCATAAACATTCACACTGTCGATCACACAAAAGAGTGTTGCATCGTTGCGCAAGCGACGAACGAGGACAGAGAACAGCTGGCATAACTCCTCAATGTCCTCAACCCCTCTCTTTAGCAAAGGAAGATTCACTTCTTGGACGACCCTATCAAGATCCGCATCATCAAAGTGATGCTGACGAAGAACCTGTGCTGTGAGGCTCTTGATGAGTCCGACACCACCAATCAGTGGATCATCGAGGTCGGTGTGTTGTCCGCAAAAGAACGCAACGGCACAGAAACGATCGGCTTGTCGAAGATTCCGCACAATAGCGGCGCTGAATAACGACAAAGGTGTGACGCTCGTTCGACTTGGCTTCATGTGTCCGTGAACCAGCAGTTCAGTAGAGCTCGTTCTGACGACCCACTGCTTGAACTGTGCGTTCTCAACCAAATGCTCAGCCCTCCCTTGATCACGGCGGTTCACGTGTGCAGCTGAGCCTGAGATCTCGGTCATGTCAACTTTGTCAACGGCGGAGAGATCAAAGTCTAAGTTCATGTTAAGGACCCGCAGAAGCTGAGCTTGTGATATACGCGCTGGACCGACCCAAGGTCTTCGGTCTCGACTGCGTGATCGTTCTGCTTCGAGTTGTGTGTGGAGACGCGTATACTTGACTGCAAGTCGCGCGTTTTGTCTTTTTTGTTCTATCACACACATACGTCAGTGAACCTTCTCAAAGTGGTGCAGAGGTGAGTACAAACCGTTCAAAGCAGTCAGGTTGGTGAGGTACTCTTGTGATAGCCGCATGAAAGCATTCATGGCATTAGACGCAGTTGTAGCGTTGGCCATGTTAGCTGCAGCGTTCTGTTCATTCGCAGTAGCATTGCGTTCGTTGGCTGAGGCGATTCTCTGTTGTTCTGCTGCCATTTTACGCCCGGATTTGTTTATCTCTGACTGGGCATCTGCGAGTCTTCTTTGTTCCCTTACGATCTTCATCTGATCTAGCTGGAGCTGTTTCAACTTGTCGATACCTAGCGTAAAGTTAGCCACGTAGATTAACTCTTCGATTGAAGGACTGATACCTTCTGATGCTTTGATGTTTACTGATCGAAGCTCACGGAAACTTCCGATATTGGCCTTCTCCATTAGTCTTGCACTGCTGGAATTAAGGTCTTCTAGGCAGCCCGTTAGATCCGCCTTGTAGCTATCCGCTTGCCACATCGACAAAAGCATTTTCTTTCCTGCAGATGGATTAATGGATGGTGCATCGAGTACATGGATGAGATTTACCTTTCTTCGCCCAGTAGTAGTCGATGATGTCCTCAATCGCCAGGAGCATTGAACTAAGGACCTTCTTGGCGGCAGCAACGATATCCTCTTCTTTCTCGTAAACAGCAACTATGCTCTCAACATCCTCCAACTTCTCTCGGAACTGGCGAAGACTTGACTCAATCTCTTCTCGAATTTTGGCTGTCCTCTTAGCAGCCTGTATTAAGTTCGTCAGTGAGGGATATCGTGAGGCATGGGACTTCTTAGCTTACGTCAAAAACAATGTCAAATACACAGTGGATGACTGAAGAGTAGTCCGTGTTTGGCAGAAGAGAAAGAAGTCTTTTTCCATCATCAACGTTGTCTGCCATTTTGTGCGCTGACCGTTTCCAGAAACCGATAAACCCTGAGTAGTCATAGTAATTCGCCCTGGCCTTCTCGAGTACATTCACGATGTCAACCCATCCTTTCAAGCCTCGAATACTTCTTGTCGTACCGGCGAGTCTCTTAGGTTCATCGCGGCTGGATTTGAGCTCTTCCATTGCTTCAGGAAGCATTTCTTCCCAAAAAGGTCGCCGGTCAGAGCCTTTCAAGGTATCTTCGGGCAGAATATCTGGAAGCTCATGCTCCCTGGGCGGTTGGGAACCAGTGGCTAGATCTTGATTATGTGTCATTGGCTCGAAACGTCCCCGAGCTGTGCTGAATTGTACGTCAGGGTTCGCGAAAGCCTCGTGGAACTCGGGCAAGCGTTCTTCGATGAACTCAAGACACGGTTGCCGTCTAATGAACCCTCGATTCTTGTTCTGGCTGTCGGCCATGAGTTTGACCATAGCCAACAAGCCTTAGTGCTGCTGAGAGGAAGTGATGGGGTTTTTGGCGCATCAGGAACTCGGCCCCATTTCGTCAGCACAGCCTGATTCTTGACACAACTGTAAAGGCACCAGTACAGAAGAGATGAACTGCGGTGCGTTCTCGGAAGTAGAATGTATTTTCAAGCTGAACAAGAATGTCATAGCGTAAGATAGATAAGTGGGCGGAACTCTGCCTGCTCTGCCCTTGGGCGATAGCCACGTAGAATCACCACCCCGCTCGCGCTGTTGCCTCCACGTAGCTCCTCCGTTGAAGATGTCTGTGTCAGTCTATTAATGGCAGCTCGTCTCCGAAGGTGGTCAGCAAAAATTGGTTATTCCGTTTCAGCTCCGGTGGATATTGCAGAATTAGCCCCTAGCTTATGCAGGAAGATAGGGTACTATCCAATCAACAAGCTTCTTTCAACCAGGGTCTTATGCATCGTCCAAGCGCTCAGAGCTCCCAGGACCTTCACATCACACCAAAAAAATAAGATCATGACCTTGTACTTATGAGATCAGGAGTTCTAGTTACAGCGTCTTTATGTTCTAGGAATGAATGGAAAGCGGCGAGTTAGAAAAGGCCGGACGTATTAGACCAACGTCTGAGGTTTATCTGGCTCAAGATAAGAGCAAATTCCGTGTTGCAAGGAGGGTGCATGGTGATGTGACTTGTCTTACATGCATATTCCTTCCTGCCTGGTCAGCCTCTTCACAAACTGGTCACACACGGTCTAATCCCTGTACAACCACTTTTCGAATCAGGCTCTGGTCTTCAGTTGAACCTGCAACCGCAGGCCTTCCTGCTGAGCGATTTAATTCAGCCAGAACAAAATCATTTATGCCCCATCAATTTGTTATTCATAGAGCCATGAGTACAATGGAAGAAACTACTGCGATGCCTCCTCCGCTGGATGTTCAGGCTCCAATTGAGAGCAATGACAAACCCACCGAAAGCGTACCCGACGAAGCGATTGATGAGCCAATGTCAAGCTCAAAGACCGCTGCTGATGTCTCTAATGACTCCAGCAAGTTGCTCCCAGGTCAGAACCAGAAGAAGCCGTCTGGAAATGCGACCCCTCGTGACGAGACTGGTGACATGCAGGCCGAGATCAAACGGCTCAATCGCCAGATCCAGGATCTCAAGATGATACACCAAGAAGAGCGAGAGCAACTTGAAGATGCATTGGAAGAAGACTATGAGTTCAGAAGCTGGAGCACGCGTGAAGTTAAAGCACACGGGATGCCCTTCACTCGAAGCCATCACGCCTATGTCGGCGAAAAGGTTCCTCAAGACTTCGCCGAGGAACTGGATCAGGTTGAGATTCTTCACTATGCACGGGAAGCCGAGAGGCAGGCGGTTCAAGCCTGGAGACTTGCTCATCCGGGACAAGAATATCAGGCTCAGCAGTCAAAGACTGGTCCTCCAAGTACCTCAATGCTTAACCGTGTGTCATGGACTGAGTTTCAAGACTCACTCGAGGTCCCGGACCAGGCTAATCGATTTGCGATCGACGTACTGGTTGGGGAACCAAATGTGAAAGTAATACTGCCAACCCTTCGCTATCGCACTAGAGGAGAAGCTGCAAAATACGGGTTCGACAACAGAGTCGATGCTACTGGCGCTACTGCCAGTTCTTCGGCAGCGGCAAATCTACGAAAGCCGACTGGTAGAACCATGTCTCGCGGCCAGGGACCACTACCCGAACGTATTCGTATCAACTCGACAGCGATACTGAGGATCCTTAGCAAGATTTTTCAGGAGGAAATCTCAACCAACTTCGAGCCAATCTTGATGATGAGGCCATTTCGAGGGCTGATCTGGTACAAGGATGAGATCAGAAAATGGAGAGATGATCTTGAGAAGAATGTCATAAAGGCTCAGATAGAAGCCGAAAGGACGCAAAATGAGGAGGAAGACAAAGCAGACACTGCGGAAGAAAAGACTACTACCGATGAGACACCTGGACCCAGTGCAGCGGAAGAGCTCTCTGCAAACGAAAAGGAAATGGAGGATGATGGAGATAAGCCCCAGAAAGAGGAATCCGCAAACAAGGGCCCAGACCCCGATCTTGTCGATTTTTTCGAAAGGATAGAGAATGATCAAATCCCCAACAAGACAGAAGACAAAACCGATGCCAAAGAAGACGAAACAAAGGAGAGGCGGGGTAGTCAGGATGCCAAAATCGCTGATGACGATAGTCTCATAAACACGCAAGAAGCCCTGGACGACCTCAACTGCCTAGTCGACTTCATTGACCATGATCTGGAAGACAAATTGTCGTACGTAGCTAGCGAAGAGTGCACGAAGGTCGTGTGGAGTGATCTATGGCACCTTTTCAAGCCAGGTGACTTTGTGGTCAGCAAGGACGAGAAGCAGGCATATCGAGTCATCCAAGTCAAATACGCGACACACAGCATGAAGCCACCAACTGGAAGGAACCTCTGGATGGCAGAAGCAAAAGCTAAGCTTGATGATTCGCCGATTACTATCCAGTGTGTTTTCTTAGACTTCGACGGAGAGAGAATCGGTCCCGTTACGCAGACCATCGACATTCATCGATACGAAGGTGAAAGGAGTATTCGGTCTCTCTCGGTCGTTCCCTTACGACGGGCCAAGACTCGTAATTTGAAGGAGGCTTTGATCAAGCGAGGCTCCATGTTCATTGAAGCATGCGACCCTCAGCGTCGTGGTATTCCAATGCACTATTCCGGCCTCTCCTTAGAGACACAGGAAGAAATCGACAGTCAAGTCGTGATCGACTTTGAAGAAGCCTTCGCCACCAACGATGTCGGAGGCAAAACCAAGCCCTCGGGCTGGACGATCGAAAAGCTGGTCCTCGAGTGCTTCGCCGGTAGTATCAAGGATGAGATGCAACTCTACCTGCACGACGTCCAGACCAACTGGAAGCCTGAACTGAAAGATGTTGATCCCGGAGGCGACTCTGATAATACGGATTACACATCAGATAGCTCAGATGATCGATCACGGCGCCGACGTCGCCGGGCGCGGATGAATCAGACTTGCCTTCCACAGTGTTGTTCGAACGAGAATGTTCATGATGATGTTTTCGTGGAGCATAACAGGAGCAGTGAATTCGTTCAGAGTCAGTTTTGGGAGGACGATTTGGATGAGGGGTTGCCGTCTTTGACTATCACGGCGAGGCCCTTGAGAGAGGCGATGGAGGATGAGGATTATATCACTGATGATGACAAGTTGATTACTAGCTATAGGGTTTTTGGGTTTATCATGAGGAGTAGAAAATGGGGTGAGTACCATACTCCGAAGCTAGACCTGGTATCGCACCTGGTGTCTTCCTGAAGGAGTCAGGTTATTTCAGACGCTGAACTGACGGAAACTACTTACAGCTAAGCTCGACTTGACATACCTCGGACCTATGAAGGGGCAGAATACTTTCGACCTACTCGTACTCCCAACTGGACACAGAGAAATGGTGGAAAGTCTGGTGACGCAGCACTTCTTGGACAAGGCGTCTGCTTACGATGAGACGGATGAAGTTGATATCGTCCGTGGAAAAGGTATGTCGTTCCAGTCTAATGGTCGTTGACACCAACTGACATGGGATGCAGGCAAAGGCTTGATTCTGCTTTTGCATGGAGCACCTGGAGTAGGAAAGACGACGACAGCGGGTAAGCTCCTTGAACTGCTGTAGCATACACAGGGGGATCGCTGACTTGAGCAGAATGCGTTGCGACATACTTCCACAAACCTCTATTCCAGATAACTTGCGGTACGATCGGTCTTAATCTATCAAGTTTTGACGTGTGATTACTAATGGAGTCTTATAGGCGATTTGGGGTCTACAGCAGACGTCGTTGAGAGTCGCTTGGAGAAGAACTTTGCTCTCGCGAGTCGATGGGGCTGCATTCTGCTAATCGACGAAGCTGATGTCTTCCTCGAGGCTCGGCAGACAGAAAATTTCGATCGTAACAGTCTTGTAGCTGGTAAGCAAAAGGTTCCCTGAAACATCGCAGTCTGTTAACCATAATTTCTCAACTCAGTCTTCCTTCGGACGCTAGAGTACTATACCGGTATTCTCTTCCTCACAACCAACCGTGTTGGCACTTTCGACGAAGCTTTCACATCACGCATCCACATCAGTCTATACTACCCTCCTCTCAACCTAGAATCCACAGTTGCCGTCTTCAAAGTGAATCTCACTCGCATCAAAGCCCGCTTCGAGAAGAAGAAAGAGAGGGGCGAAGCCGAGCTTGAGCTAGATGAACTTTCAATTGCCACTTTCATCCATCGCTATTTTGAGAAGAATAAGGATGCACGCTGGAACGGTCGTCAAATCCGTAATGCTTGTCAGACAGCGTTAGCACTGGCTGAGTTTGAGGGCCAAAAGCTAGCCAATCCAGCGGCGAGCGGCGGCCGGAACGTCATGGAGTTCGCAGCAATGTCAAAGAAGATGATCAAGGTCAAACTGGCAGAGAAGCACTTCCAAGACGTCGCCAAGGCTTATCTGGCATTCATAAAGTATCTCCGGGAAGTTCACGGTGTCAGTGCAGCGCAGCAAGCTAAGAACTACCGTCTGCGACATGATCGATGGGGTCTTGGTGAGTCAGCTAGTCTGCTTGCTTCCAGACAAAGAGAGTATGGAGCAGAGGGCAAGCCAGAATATGGGCAGCGCTATGGTCCGAGACCAAGTGGAAGAGGAGACAAGCAGACACGAGGACCACGGTATCAACAAGAAAAGCACGTGGATGATGAGGACATTGCAGAAGAGTACGGATATGCCAATGAGTACCATGGATATGAGGATGATCAAGGGCTTATGCAGGACGACGACGATGGTAGGGACTTTGAGAACGGACCGTCGTTTGATGAAGAGGATGATTATGAGGAGGGCTATCAAGACCGTCCTACCGCGCGAGGCAAACAGCCGGCGCAGAACTATGACCAAGACTTTGGGGATAACAAGTACTATCCTGATGATGAGCAGGAAACTTTCAAGTACCGACCAGGTCCTTCGCAGCCGGAGCGACATATGGCTCGTGGTGGAAATCGGGGAAGAGGCTCCGGCCGCGGTCAACAAGCGTCAAGAAGGGAAAATCACGCCCCTAAGAGAAGAATGATTCCAGGTGCATATAAAAAAGCACTACCTGATGAAGCTGACTGAATAGGGTGCTCAGGAAATGCTACACTTTGAGAGATTGCTGTGCTTTGAGGAACCGTGTGATCGAGCATTGCACGCAGATCAGAAACACCATAGCATGTTAGGTATGAATATGACTGAAGGTTGGCAATGCAGTCAACTGAGGTATACCCACGGTGTATGAATATGAAGCCTGAATCTACCATCTCGTTATGCTTGCCAGCGTCGGCATAAGGGTATGATGCCTACTGAAATCTGTTACGAGAGACCATGAATATGTGTCGTAATGCGTAGTCGACTAGTACATACGACCATAGGTAGTGTAGACCACGGGATCCCGTCCGCTCTCCCATAGTTAAGCCACTAACCGGCGGATTAGTAGTTGGGTCGGTGACGACCAGCGAATCCCCGCTGTTGTATGTTTCTGCTGTTCTCAGCAATCCCCTTATTTTTGTGGGACCTCTCTGTTGAAAGGTGCAGGCCTATAGGACTAATAACTCACCCGCCAAGGCCCTCGAAGGAGCCTCTTCACTTTTCGTCTTGTAGCATCTTCAACAATCTCTATGGGCCTTCTGTCTCAGATGATTTGAATTGATCCTAATTCCTAGATTGTATACCGAAAGAATGTGGCATTATCCCCTTTCTCCCGCTCAGCATGCTTTTCGTCTTCGGTATATAGACTAGGATCCTTGTGTGTAGAGTCCCGGCGAGCGTTCTCACGGCGTAGGTAGATAGCCATCCAGACAGACAAGAGCAATGCCATTACCTGGCAGCCCAAGAGAGTACCAAAGCCTGGGAAATATCTTGGGGCATCCTTTTTCAGAAACAGATAGGACGCAATGATGCCGCCAAGGTTGCCACAGCTCACGTTCATCGCGATGCCGACACCTCGCTTGAGTGACCCCCCGATGTTATTGCTGTTCCAGGCAATGCCTTGGGGAACAGATGGGAATATGCCGGAGGCGAGGAGGAAGCAGCCGAAGTAGCGAACTCCAGAATGGCGAACGGCCATGAGGAGAATGAGACCCAGTCCACTGGTAAGTTGTCAGTAGGTAGTTACATGCATCAAGTTCCAATGGTTACTTACGCCATGGTGATGAATATAATCATAAATATTCCTCTCTGTTGGATCTTGTCCGCCCACCAGCCCGCCACTACGCACACAAAACACGCGACCAAATAAGGAGGAGTACTCATAAGCTGGGCTGTTGTACTGGAATATCCGAGGTCGCGAATGATGGTGGGTAGAAAGAGAGAGTAGGAGTAGACGCCGGTAAATGTACCAGTTGCGATAAGCATATGTACCCAGATCTTCCAGTCTTTAAACGCATCCCAGACGTATTTCATTTCGAACTCTTCGGCTAGCCCCGATCGATCAAGCATCAAGCGTTCTTGGATATGTTTCCTCTCTGCGTCTGTAATGAATTTGGCTCGGTCAGGATAATCAGCCATCAGCTTGAATGAAACCAGTGCTGTAGGTCACGACTGTTAACATCGATCTAAAGCGGTTATATCAAATGGAACACGTACCGACTACTACGGTAAGAAGACCTTCGATGATGAAGATCCATTGCCAGCCAGCCAAGCCAGCCAGACCTCGCATCTCCATAATGCCACGGGCAAGAAAGCCGCCAAATACACCAGCAGCCGTCGCAGCAGAGAAGAAAATCGCCATGCGAAACCCACACTCGTGGCGGCGATACCACATTGTGATACTAAAAATGTTAGCCGATGATGTAAGTCTTTCGTGATCGACAAGAGACGTACTAGTAGGCAATTCCCGGAAACAAACCGCCCTCTGCTAGACCAAGGAAGCTTCGTGCAGCCAACAGACCAGCGTAGTTATGGACTATGCCCATCAGGGTGCAGCAAATACCCCATACGACCATCATAGAGGGGATCCAGATCCAGGGCCTAAACCGCTTCATACCCATGTTGGATGGGATTTCCGCTATGATGTAGAAGGGAAAGAATATGGCGAGTGCATGGTTGTACATTATACCTGACATGTTGAGGTCTAACTCGAGGGTATCCAGACGAGCATTGCCGATGTTGGTGCGGTCGAGGAAGGAGAGAAGGTAGAGGAGGGAGACGAACGGAATAATGGACCAGTCGATTTTGCGAATCAGTCTTTTGGTGTCGGCCTCGGTGAAGGCAGCGCCCTCAGCCAAGGAGATTTTCGCATTGTCGTTCGTTTCAGCAATATTAACACTTGCTTTATCACTGCCTGCTGCGTCCTCTTTCATAGCGGCGGCTAGGTCAGAGACAAGTTGGAATAGTGGGTGTATGGAATAAAGAAGTGGTTTGAAGGCTGATCTGATCTGTACTCCGACGGTGCGTCTTCTTCTGTCGTATTTATACCCCATGTAAGGGATGATCGCAGACATCAATGCATTCCCCAGGACCAGAGGTCTGATCCCCCACAGTCTAGATCATCTTGTTGAGGCTAGACAGCTCTTGGCGCCCTGGGGTAATTGCAAAAGGGAGATATTCCGATTCGCCATAACGAGAAAGCTTGGATTTAGACTTAAATTAGACTATCTTCATCCTGTTTCCCCGCACGAAGCTAAGTCCGGGTAAAGCAGGTGCAACGTCAACCACTTGTGAACACGGCCTGGAAACACGGCTTGCACGGCCCGAGCACGGTCCGAGGAACGGAGCAATAGCCGAGAGGGCTATCACTATATACAAGCTTCTGGCAGCTGGTATCAAAGTGTTGGCGTCACTGAAGGGCCACAATAAACAGTCATAAGGCTTATGTAGACAATGTCCCATCGAAATAAATTCGGGTTAATTGCTTATACAAGTGTAACAGAACAGCAAAGGAGTTTTCTGTTATAAGAGCATTGTGATAGGTAGTAAAGGTACCAATGCAGGTTAATGAGGCGACAATAGTTCACCGGAATTCATTTTGAAGACAGATATAATAGAAAAAGTATGATAAATTGCTAGCTTGGTTCCCGTCCAGAGAAGGTCTAGCCATGTGGCCATGTCGGTCCTCAAAATACCCAAGTTGCCTGACTTAGACTTTTCTTGTGCTTGGGAGACTGGGGCTTGGAACCCTTTGGCAGCCAAGAAGAGCCTATGCGAAGTTCTCTGTGCCGATTCGAGCCCCCCGCCACAAGTCCTAACTACAAATAACACATATAGCTCACAACTTACGAAGCTCCGACATTAGTGGTGTAGCTGAGATGGATAGCACTATGCAGCGAGTAATCTCCGCCTTTTCCCATTGGGATCGGGTAGTAGACGTGGCAGGCATGAAGGATACCATCCTGAGTCGGAACTTCTGC
This sequence comes from Fusarium sp. NRRL 25303, assembly GCA_013396255.1. Taxonomy (NCBI): domain Eukaryota; kingdom Fungi; phylum Ascomycota; class Sordariomycetes; order Hypocreales; family Nectriaceae; genus Fusarium; species Fusarium sp. NRRL 25303. Next base: position 38,535 of record JAAOAY010000455.1, on the reverse strand, counting down.
ATTGACTTTGGCAATAGGATTCTCGCTCTCATCAAGCACTGTGAGATCCTGTGGTCCTGTGTTTGCAAACAATATCTGGCCAATCTCGTTGACGGTATCGTGAACTAGACCGGAGTCATCCTTCCAAGAAACCGGGATGTTCGTAATTCCCATCAATGCTGAAAGATCTTGATACATCGATGTGGAAGGTTTCCCATCGGGTGATAGGCCACTGGGATCTCTCCACAAGCCAACAACGCCATCATGAATAATAGTGGTATTGCCACCCATGTTTGGAGGGGCCTTCACTCCCGCTCTCGCGGTGGCAGCCAGCTGATCACTGACGTAAGAAAATTGCTCATGATATGCGGCCAGCTTTTGTGAGTCCGGCTCATTTACTTGGCTTTGAATGAGAGCATCAGCTGCAAAGCTTTGGGTACTATTATCCATAAGGACGAGGAGACCTGCAACTTTTCCAACAGCCCCGACGACGGAAGCAATATCGGACGAGTGGTCGAGGGCCCATTGACCTGCCGATTTGATGCCGTCCCATAGATTATCAAAAAGACCCATGATGGTAAGAGTGGATTTATTTGTTCAAAGTGTGGAGTGAGATAGAATTGACTGTTTTTGCATTAAAGCATGGGTTTGTATAGAGAAAAGAGGAGCTGTTGATGGAGAGTGATGAGGAGGGGATCTAAACGGCTTTATAACTTTTCGAATGTCTTCGACCCACGTATGCGTGGGAAGGCTCGCTTCATAGCATCTGAGTTCTACTTGCTTATGTCTCAGTCCACAAAATATTCTTGCTCCGATTTGGTCTTGTCACATACTTGAGGCTTTTCAGCTGAGGGCCATTGATCCTTACTATAACCTTCCAGGCCTCGACTAACCTGAATCTGGAGTCTCCGCCGCGCTATGTGATATAACTTCCCATATCACGCGAGCAAATTAGACGATTGGTGTTTCGTTGCCGCATTGTAGGTTTGAGGCTTGAAGCCCTGCCTATTCTAGCAGTTGCCAGGTGGATCTGATGTTACACGAGAGACATGAACGATATGTCAACAGAGCACAGCCAGCCACATTTCGGCTAGTTTATGGACTTGATTCCTTCATATCCGTGGTCCCGCATAACAGACAACGCCACACAGGTATAGCTTAGACATGATGGATCCCTATGCACATAAAAGGCAAATGTTAGCACATGAAGCTAACCGATACAGAAATAGATATCCACCTGGAGCTCGCAATCAACAACGGGAAAGAAAAAGGAAAATAAAAGGGACTCAACAGGAGAAAGAAATTTGTAATCTATAGCATACTAGCTCAAGCATTAATCAGGCTGTTCCCGACAAAATGGGCTTTTGAAAGTGCACATTGGGCGATTAAGAGCCTAAGAGGCTTGATCGAATCTTATGTGCGACACTGACGTGTTCATATATAATTTCAATAATCAGCTTTCCGCGCAGTAAAATGTTACATTCACTGCCCAAGGCCGAGACATAACAATTGAGTCCCCTCTTAGCCCAATAGCTGTGTGCAAGGCATCAAGATTGCTGTCTAAGGAGGGCTCATCGGTGAGAATTTGCTGATGGCATTAGTCAACATCGTCATATTGGGCACTGCCACTGTTGAGGTTGCCTAACGAAACGCCTGGACAAAATTCTGCTCCAATGTGCATGCAGACTTACCAGCTAGGTGAGCCAGAAACACCAGCGGTTCATCAGTATATCAAAAATATGTCATGAATTGTCTGTAACAAAGGAGACTTACATGCTGATCAATCATGGTTCAGATCCAGTTCAACAGAGCACAACGGAGACTGTCTATTTAACAATTACGGAACCACTGAGACCTGCAAAAGCACCTTGCATGAGGATAATGGAATAAATCCCCACTATTCCTAGTTTCGTGCCCTGCTAGTGTCGCAGCGATTTTGTGATAGGACCGCCACTTTGAGGCCTGCCAGCTCTAGGCCAGGCCAATCATATTTCGCTCAAGTACAGCCAACCAGCCAATTAGAGACGGTATACACAGCTGTGCTGTTTGGGCTTCACTCGGGTACAATGAAGAAAATTGCGTTGTAAAGCGAGTTCGATTCATATATCTTGTGGCAAAAGGCATTATTTCGCCCTTCTGTATGCCTCGTCAGTATCCAGGAACTACCGCGACATTTATATAAAGATTCATTCAACAAAACAAACCATGTGCGACGACCGATCTTATTGCAGGCCTTCCATGAATCAGAGGCCTCAATCTCACCACCCAAATCTCGCCCTGCCTTATCGAGGCGCTAGAAATTTTGGAGCGGGCGATTACCAAAGCTCTGATGCCAATCGATACAGTGAAGCCGTAGGCGAGTGTGCCACACTCGGACCAGTCCAATGGCAGGGCTCATCTACTGAGGCCAATCTTTACCGCCAACATCCTTTTCGGTATTCTGCATCTGCATACCATCACCTGAAACTGGACCTACTGCAGCTTTCAGCAGATTTGCTCAAACGATGGAAGCCTGGTGTAGAGTACATCGCGCCTCCGGAAGATAAGTTGCAGCCCCAGGATCGATTTAGGACACCTCATCGCAATTCAAGCAGGCGCCAAGTGAAGCAGGAAGACCACATTGACGACGACGACTTTGTTTTTGTTTCATATGCGCCTCGCACCAAGGCATTCTTTCACTTTGCTTGTCCCTTTTACATCTACAACCCGGAAAAGCACCAGCAATGCCTCCTCGCTGTCGGCCTCAAGTCAATCGACAGTGTTATTGAGCACGTCATGAAACAACACTCCCGATCACCGTACTGTTCGAGATGCTATCAGAAGTTCAATTCGCTGATTGATCGCGATGATCACGTTCTGAGCAGTAGGTGCAAAAAGCGCTACCCGGACCCATCAGATGGGGTCAATGAAGACCAAAAGGCCTATATGATAAGAGCCAATGATCAGTACTTGAGTGAGAAGAGGCGCTGGAATCGAATGTGGTCCATTATATTCCCGGCTACAGAATGGCCCCGATCTCCATATTTGGATAGAGGGCATGGGCTTGAAACATCCATGGCCCGGGACTTTTGGGGTCTATACGGTGTGCAACTTGTCTCGGAGATCCTTGAACATCAAAGGCCATTCACAACCCAGGACAGTACTGTTCATGGTGTACTCTATGAATTAGGGCTTCAGGATCTCTTAAAGATGGCTACTCAAGAATAAGACTATGAAGAGCGTGTGGTAGACGACAGATTATGCATAGAGGGCGTGTTTCGGAGAGGAGTTTATGGTTTTAGAGAGGACTTATCGGCATCGGGCATAGACAAAAGCTAGAATCTTTCCAAAGTATATTTCCTTGACGACGGTTACTTAGATCAGAGGTTCTCACGGCCAATGGAACAGGCTGAATAAATAGTGCCAGAAAAATAAACGCTCTCCTATTATATTTGTCAAAACTCTCTAAAACTTCACAGAAACACAGAAATGGAAAGGTAGCCCGCATAAAAGAACATAGCCAAGATCTCCCTCCGTGTTTCGCAGACCAAATTTCCTCCTGTAGCAACAATTAGTGATGACAGAAATGCAAAGAAGAAATATCATAGAAATGATCCTTTCCAGTTACAGCTGAGCCTCGCGGCTCTAAGATTGAGTTAGTCTATGTAACTTTTATAGAGTTCAGAACCTCCTGAGTCAGTAATTATGATAGGCCGCACTGCGCATTCCACAATCAATCTTGTGAGCGGCGGGGCCCCATATCATTCCCGTATGTGTTCGAATAGCCGTCGTTTTGACTTGCTGACTCGAACGAACCATTTAGATCTCCAATGTATGGCGCATGAGTATACCCATAGCCGGGAGCAGTAGAATATCCAGAGTAAACAAAGTTGGTCCCGGAATTCGCAGGTGCCCTAAAGCCCGGAACTGGACTTGGTGCACTGTTATTAGTAAACGTATTCGGCGTTGCATGAACGCCAGCATTGGTTAGGCCAGAGCTGTAGCCGAAACCTGGCATATAGGATTCAAAAGGTTGAGAGGTAAATGCCTGCTGAGAAGGCATTGGGATAGCAGCACTGTAGTTTGGTACCGATACTGTCTGCATGATATTCGACGGTGTTTGTGGAAGCACAGAAGGGCTGCTTCGGTGTGCTGGCGAAGTGTTGTAGATTTTATCCACACATTGTTCAACAATGGACCGGACATCTTCTTGCAAACGGCCTCGTGCAGACTCGAGATTATTCTGAATGATCAACTCCACCTCTGCTCGTGGAAGAATAATCTCGACGTACGGTGACGGTGGACAGGGTTTCTCGGGGAAGCACCATTTCCAGATGATATTCCATCTAAAGGTTTCATTACGCCGCGAATGTGATCGAAGTTCAATTCTTAGCCGTTCGAATTCTCCGTCCAGCATGACACCAGATTGTTCGATATTGGCTGGTTGGCATTCGATTTCCCTATTCATGTGGATATCGCGCTTACGATCGGCGTCGATACCATAGAACAGATCGCGACACCTTGTACAGTAGAAAACGATATCCTGTTCTCGGTCTGTCTCACCAGACTCCAACGTGACCTCGAATATCCGGTGTTGGCGGCTGATGTGTTGCATGACATCCGAAAGACGGCTTAACCGGTAGCCCCTACACTCAGCATATCGGTGGGGGTCTAGTTTGCAGAACGGGCATTCGAAGGACCTTATTGTCACCGGTCCTTGGGGCCATTTGGGACCATCTCGCTCATCTCCTCTACCGTTCTGATCGTGGCGGCGACGCTTGTTAGCCCTGCGGCTGCTCTGAAGAGATGATTCGCCGGCGACTGGGCGGGGCTCACTGTTCCCCGGGTTCATCTTGGCGCCAATCTTTGGTGTAGTACATCTGGACTTAGGAATGGAGCTTCAATGATTGAATGATAGACAATCGAGTGGTAAAGGCCAAAGCTACAGACATTGAGTAAACGGTGAGATCAGCTCCTTATGCACTTAAGAATTAAATGCCGGAGCTGCAAGTCTACTGATACAGAAAGTGACAACTTGAGGCCATGTTTTAACAAACATTGCGAATCCCTCTTGGGCACAGATTTGACTGAGTCAGGTATCAAGACATTTCCTCAGTTTCCTGTATGCACTTAGCTGCATATTCCAACACAATTGCGAACGGGCATATAAGCGTTCTTCTGGTTGGAAGTAATATGATTGAATTCAAGGCCGTTAATTAAATGATTGGTGATGGAGCCTCTAAAAATTAGCTTGCATCTTGCTTTGTTCAGGCCAGCACAGACCCCACTTTAAACGCCTTCAGTTGACAACAAAGCGCTGAATTTGAGGTGCTAGCCACGTCAATCCCAACAAGGGCCTCCCGTCAGGCCTCGTCCACAACTGCGTAGTCCTAGAACAATATACTCGACTCTGATATGCTGGGTTTGCTTTAGCGAGGCTACGATACAATTTGCGCATGTCGTTCGCGATAATTTGCTGTCCCAGTTGCGCACCTTCATTTCGCCATTTGCTGTTCTGTCTGAGCTGCCTTTCGGAGCTCAATGTTTACGGCATATGGCCAACTGTTCAAACGAGATGTACACAATCGTGTATTAAGCCATCAACTGCGAAGAAATCGACACAATTGCGGACGATGGCAGGTTTATATATGCTACATAGTTTAATGGCATTTCCGGCTTTTCGAGACCAGTACATGACCTCGATAATACTCCAGGTAACTGAGTGCCCGGTGTTCATATGAGCTCTCAACTAATGCAATGACTCTTTTCACTCCGACTCCGAAAAGGTTTGTTTTTATCGCCGATCGTCGATCCTAGATACACACCGTATGCTAATAATGTCGTTCCTGCAGCCGGCCCCACGAATCAGGTGATTCCAAAGAACACAATGACCGCATCCAAGACTGGCTGCTGGACCCAGGCTTGGCTATTCAGGGTAGGCTGTTGGGCCACCTCAGCACGCCGCCCCGCCCACAAGCTTCAGTAGATGCGCCAACGAACCCACCACCCAAGGCACACCTTTAGTCGCCTTTTCCAATGTCATCCCAGCGACTGCGCGCGCCTTGCAGTTGCTTTGTTGTCCCCCGCCAGCGGACTATGGCTGGTTGAAGGTGGAATAGAAGCGAAGTGAGAGATTCAATTCATGTTATTTATGGGTGAATGGGTCTAGAGGAGCTTTAACTCTTTCCCCTGATCGGTGGTTTGGCGATCTCACCCCATGTACAAAGGGGAATCAAGAAAAACCGTCGCTCAATCCGGTAGACCTGGCGTATTTGTGCCCGCATTTTCATTGCCGGCTGCCAGCACATCGGCCACATTTGTGTGCCATACTCGTCAGTGCTGATGCATCCAGTTAAAACTGCCAATAAACGCAAGGCGAGCTGAGCCAATCACTCTGAGCCGGATGGCCAGTCTATCGAACTCCAATTCCAACCGAGAAGAGTGACACCCGTTTTGTACCATTACCCCTCAATAAAATATGTAGCACCCAAACAGTGTGGTTTAAGAGTCACCGTGGCTGACTGTCTTGGGTGAGCAGAACTGACATCTCGTTACTTCGCCTTACGCTGAAATGGTTCACCGGCTCTTGAAAGCACATGCTTTAAAGCTTCAGCATCCCACTCCAAATCTGCAACTTGGCTGTTGATACAGCCTCACGCGTTGAATACAGGCCCCTCTAGGCGAACAAAATTCGGGCTATTTCTAGACAATGTCTTTGATGCAGGAAGCGTCTATACATGAGTACATAAGGGGAAAAACAAAAACCGAGAATCACGCAACACGTCCAAAGTCAAGCCTACAATACTATAAACGCGCCTCGCAATGCACTTATGCACGACCAATTTCACCAGCGCCACCAAGGTCAGGCAACACCGATATTTATTCACAAAATACAAGTAAGAAAGTTCTTCGGGCCCATCACTAGCGCAAGACTGATATATATCTTTCTAAGTACCTACCAGAGACCTGTTGGATGAATACCTGACAAGGACTTTGAAAGACAATGCCGACTCGTCACAGGCTGCATCATTAGACGGGATGGTCCTCCACCGAGGTAAACTCTCCCGGCGGCCAGATACTCCAGTGCCAATTACACGAAATCCAGCAACTAGAGTTGGATCATTATTAAATGCTCTCCGGGTTCCTCCAAATATTTCACACAATCAGTTCCCGACGGAAGAAGAGAAGCAAAGTCCGCTCTTTCCAGCCCGTAGTACAACACCCAACAAAAAGAGGCGCGCGAGTGGATTGGCCGAGGACCTTTACGACGTTGATGAAGATGGATATCAAAGCCCCAACGAAAGCGTCAAGAGATTCGCTTGCCCTTATTTCCGAAAGAATCCGGAGCGTCATCTCGAATGTATTAACCTCAAGATGGTCCGCATCTCTGACGTAAAGCAGCATTTAAAGAGAAGACATATGGCCCCTTACCCCTGTCCGAGATGCTCTGAGGGCTTCTTGTCCTTGAACCTGCAAGAGGAGCATATACTGCAACAGAACTGCTCACCAGGATCTGGGGCGAACTGGGATAGTGTATCGTTGGCTTCGCAGAGATCTCTGCAGGCCCGCTTTGCGAAGGGCCTTTCGCCAGAGGCACAGTGGTATGGAATCTGGAAGATTCTGTTTGGGGCACCGCGCGGTGCCATGCCGAAGCCGCATCTGGACGGTGTCGTTAAAGAAGTTATTGGGATTCTGCGCGGCATTTGGCTGGATGAAGGTCGACAATTGATCTCTGAGTTTGTACAGGCGAAAGACCAGACGCTCGATTACACTGACGAATTATACACACTCCTTACTCAGCTTCTCGATGAGGTTGAGGCTCGCTTCGAAAAAAAGCCTTCTGAAAAGGTCTCCAGCAAAACATCAATTGCTTCTGAACCAAAACCCGAGGAGTCTGCTGGAGTGCAGTTGGATACTATCTCGCATTACGGTACAGAGGGTCTTGACAGCCAACCCCTCGCTACCCCCTATGACACTACAGCTTTGCCAATTGATTTTTCAGCTGCACCCTCAGAGGTCTCAGAAGTTTCGTACCAAGCATCGGAGCTCAGCTTCCCTGGAACGCAGCTTTTCCACACTCAATTTCCTTATACTGATAATCCTGTATCGGACTTCGACTTTTGGGATTATGGTCAGCAGCAAAATATTCCTATGGATGGAGTCAAGTTGTGAAATATGGACAGCCTTTCGAATGGCGTCATGGACACTGGACAGCTTCTGAGCCAATGTGTACTAGTCGCCTACTGGGGAATGCTTCTGTACCCAGGCGCCGAGCGTTTTATACTCGTGGTCCCGCTTGGATAGTACCACTAAGAGCTCGTCTTGGGGGCTCTTTCGCGACGAATGGTGATGGCCTGATCTGAGTTTGGTTTATGAATTAATTTCCTAGAAAGCCATTGCACCCCTTACGGAGTGAGGTTATACAGAACAAAAATAAGTCCTGCATAAATGAGGATATTTCTACAATAATGCCAATATTGCATAAGACTTTCGATATCAAATGCCTGAGATCTGCCACGAAGAGAGCCCGTACGCCGCTTACCTACATCAGGGTATCAGGGTTACAGGCGAATCGGTCCAGGCCGATGGGGCCCGTGATGCCTGCGCCGCAATTCGACCCGGCGACTTCTAGATACGGTTGTTCAGCTAGCCCGACATAGATTTACCTTATCTACACGATACTTCTACCATCATTATATGCCTCATTTGCACATCGGGCGCTGAATTGCATTTGAAAACTACCTAAGCAACAATCCTGTAACGCACACCAATCCACTGGCAACATGACAGATAAACTACCAGCAAGTGCTCCACAAACTCTCTGACTTTTGAATAGGCTGACCATCTGATTTACCAACTGCAGGATCCCCAGGATGTCGCAGACCAACAACTTGCGGTCAAAGACATGTCCTTACGCGACATACAAAAGTTGATGAAGCGGGATCCAGATGGACACGGCATAAGTGCATTGGGCTACGATGGGGTGCTACGCACCTTTGATGCCGAAAGGAATGTTTTGGATGCGATTGGCCTGAACCCAGCCCAGGTTGGAGAATATTACGAAGGTCTGCCGATGCCCGAAAGATTTCTCACCGCCGACGGCCGTAATGTATCTGTCATGGATATGTTTCACCCTAATCCGGAGGATATCCCTAGAAAGCCTACAGAGGAGGACAGAGCTAAGACTCGGGCTTACAACGAGGAGTTAAGGAACAGTGGGGTTTCATGCTGTGTTCCAGGCAAGGCAACAGATAACGGTGAACCCCATCCTGCGTAGTTCGGGTTTTCTTTCATGGCCGTATAACGTTTATTTTTTAATCTTTATCATTGAAATGACAGAAGGAAAAAAACAAGCGGGCGTTTATAACGAGTCCTTGTTTTTCAAACAAAATACATGCATATGACATATAGAAAGGGACAACAGATACGTCAACCATAAACTACAGCAATGCCCGTTGAAAGAACACAATTCAATTCCGGCCGAGGCATTTGATTTAAGAACCTCGGCTAAAGTCAGAGAAACTTTCGTGCAGATTCCTATAATGGCTAATTATGGTGTTGCCAGGGTAAAACCAACATGCATAGGACCAACAAACACCAGAAGAACAAGCGGCAAGACGGCATGAACCATCCTCTTACTTAATCCTCGCAGCTTTCTTCTAATTAGATTTGATGATAAGTTAGTTGCCTGAGACATCGACACAATGGAGATTAAGCATACCCGCCCCAGAGTGATTTGCCAAATCATTATTTTGCCCATACTCATTATTGCCTTCCTCGCCATAAGCCGCGCAGCCCCGGATTACAGCCCTTTTCTAGTACATTTACATGATACCTTGTCCGAGTTTAGCGCTAGAGGTCAACTGACGCAGGAGCTTTTCGCTCCTTTATCCGCTACCCTTGGGCCTTCTCAACCAACACTGAAATTTCTGACTGGCACGTGTCACTTTCTATGGGCCTTGATCGCCATTGCATTCTTCCGTGTGTCAAAGGTCGACAGGTGTTTGACAGTGAGTAGCCATTACAAGAAATCTGTACTCTATTGTGTGTTTGTCGGTATAACCACGTTCTGGTCTAACCTGTTTAGACCCGAACATCTTCTTGCGCTGGTATACAACCTTTTCACTTGCTGTCATATTAAAAGACACTGATAATTCAATACTTAAATAATCTGTCAGATGGCTGTTTGATTCTAGCTATGGTAGCATCAATTTCGTGGCAAAATCATCCTCGACCGTTACAAGTACTGTTTTCCTTGGGTCTTAGGGAAGCCTTGGTGCTCATCAGCCATCTGCTAGGCTGTAATGAGCTTGATGTCGTTATAGCATATCTTCTATGGACTGTCGCTCGAGTGAGAAAACTGGCCACGAAAATTGTAGACCTTAGGTACTCGCCTGTGAGTCTAACTTATACACCTTGCTAAGTACGCGACTCTTGACGTTGAACGACTACAGATCCGCCTTGCTCTAGAGGGCAGCGCCAATATTGTCATTGCGTTTATTGTTTGCCCAGTATTGGCCATATTGATGCCTGGTTCTCTTATCCCAATGTCTTAATCAGCAGCTGGGGGGAACTACAACCTCTCCTATCTCTCAGCCTCGATGCGGAGACACTTCACCCCAATTCCTGTAATGGACAGACTTCCAATGTTGGGCGTAACTGGATCTGGTCTCACAGATCTAACAGCTTATACTATATATCTGCCGAAATCAGGCTTCCTTTGGAGTGACAGCATGATCTGGCAGCAGAGTCTACCTGATCAGATACCTAACTCCGTGAAAGACCATATTGACGAAGATGGAAAACATTGGTCTGTTGAGGGTTCTCGACGTGTCTTTTTCCAGGACAAATTCCTTACAAGACACCCGTGGGAAGTTCAGAAATATCCCCGCCCCAATCATAGAACACAACGGAGTAAACGGGTTCTCTCGGGTGATACTGTCCGCCTATATGACCCCATGGCTAGCCGATATCTTTGCGCGATACCTGGTGAGCGAGTCGTTAGTGAAGCGGGTTATTTTGGTACAAACAGTAGCACTGGGCAGGACGTTGACAGGATTCGAATAGGGTAAGCATGTTCAACTGTTAACCGGATTCGTGCTGACGTACCATCTAAGAACTGTCACAAATACCGGCTCTGCGAGCTGTGACTGGACAGTGTATTATGATGCTGACCAAGGGAGCGTCACTTTCTATAGCCCCACGCTTGAATGTGATCTAGCATCGACGTTTCGCTCTTTGCCGCATTCTGAACCCACCCAAAGCAATGATACAGTGCTTCGTGTTCTTGGTCTTAGACTTGAGGCAAGCTGCACCGTAGGCGCTAGTGAATTGAGTTCACGTCTATATGCACTAGAGAGCTTTACTCGTCATCAGCCGCACAAGGCTCTCCAAAATGGTCTGGGTGAGAGGCAGCCGTCTATCAACAACGTCGGCGCTTTTCGAAGATCTATAGAGTACCACCTCGCGCGGCGAAGGCTCACTCGTTTTCGGAATTATCACAGTCAACTCCAGGAGGAAGCGATTGGCACAGAAATAAACGAGGTGCAAGGCATTTCACGACCATTTGATCTTTCAAGGCCGGAAATAGCAATATGCAGTTTCTATCTTGTCGCTGTCGTCCTTGCCCGAGTCACTAAGCGAACGTTAGCAGATGAAGCTACTGGATCACGACGGAATGGTACACGGGGAGTTTGCCAATTGGGAGGGGTATTTGTGTTATGCCATGTCTTGGGATATTACGTGATTGGGACTAGGATGTTGCATTCGTCTCGCGTGGCTGGGCTGATAAGCTTGTATTGTTTAGCCGATTGCTTATTCTAGGAAACGCTTTCCAGCTGATGCCTAGATCATATCCTATCTTTTGATATAGTCGCCCGGCCTGCTACTAACGCATCGCTTCCAAACTTGGAATGTCCTCCCTGAGTTCTTCCTCTGTCTGTTCCCTGAAGTGAGTATAGAACTCAAGATAATCCTCTACATTCTCGTAGACATCGCTGTACCACTCTTCGTCATGAACACCGTATCTCCATTTCCACTGTTCGTGGTCGTCATTGCGGCAGTAAAGCGCGTACGTGCCGCCCCACGAACGAGGCCCGCTGCCAATCTTGAACGCTATGGCAATCTCCCAATCCTCCCAGATCGAAGTAAGACTGTTGTACACCTCTTTTCCCGTCTCATCTCGAATGGGTACACAGACAAACTTCATCATCTCTTCCATCTCCTCAAACTCAAGAGGTGTAACGAAGTGGAACTGGGATACTTCTCGGTGGAACGGAAGCCCTGGACCAGTGACCCCGCGGACAAGCGAACAGAGAAACTCCAAATCTGCGGGGGGGGGGGGGATTCCGACACCTCAACACCCTTCCTGACAATGTTCGCCTGGACACCTGCAAAATATTCTCTCCTCCCTGCGAGGTCGATTGAGCCATGAGCGACTCCATCTAGGCAGCCCTCAGAGATCAGAGCATCACGGAAACGCTCATCGAGAATCTCGTTTGTCGACTTGATTGAGTCGGGTACAACCACTTGTTCTCTGATAGCTTCCACTCGTAGATGCTGTGCGGTTGAGTCTCGATAGCCCGTCGGAGCAGGCTGGGCCTCGACCTCCTCTACCAGGATACGCAATAAAGAGATATTTTGCTCCAGTACTGTTTTACGATACCGGAGGAGGGCATTCTCAATACGGTTGCGTTGATCTTGGTCCATGTCGAATATATTGTGTCTGTCTGTTCATCTGAGGATTAACTCGGTATTGTTACTGGCTCGGTCCGTGTGTCCAGGCCAGATGTTAGAGTAAATAGGTCGTTGATGAACGGTCCGAGGATGCCATACTGTCACGATGGCTTGTGATAATCATTACCTACCTAATTAATAGGTCGGTTCGAAGGCACTTTTGTGATTGCGGAATTACTAGTTCAGATGTGGAAGTGTCCGACAGCGAGTTACCGACTTAACCATTTAGCCATTGAAATACCCCATACTAGACCTGTATGGTAGAGAGGGGTAAACGACCTACAAGGGCTCGAGTTTATGTTGTTGGTTCTGACTTGAAAGTGGATATAGACCTCTGAGCCTTCTAGTCTCTAATTGGTCAGACAACCAGCTGCCAGGAGCCATGTTAAAGACGACAATCTAGAGTATCGTAAAGTCATAAATTATAGTGTTAGGTCTAACTTTAATGGAATATATATATTAGTTAAGATAACTTGTAAGTCTTTATGCTATATTGGTTCTTAGAGGTTTCTGAAGTTAGATAAGGAGGAAAATAAGAGCATAAAAGGATATAGAATTCCTTATAAATAAGTATCTTAATATAAAGAAAAATTATAACTAGCTTTTTTCTTTTCTTTTTAAAACTGTTTAAGCTATAAAGAAAACCTATATATTTATATATCCTATTATAACTATATTTCTAAATTATAGTCTTTTACTCTTTAGTGTTATTACAGGCCAGATAACTAATGCCACTTCTAGTCTAATAGCAATAAAGATAGGTAATGCCTCTAGAAATATTGAATTTTCTTTAGCAGTATATCTTATATTGTTAATATCTTAAAGCCTATATTAACTTTTAACTATTTCTATACTTTCTCTACTAACTAATATCACTACTGTCCCTAAATATAAGATTGTCAGTAAACTTGCTCTAGCTCTGCTACCTATATAAGTCGGTATTAGCTTTAGAGAGGTCGATAATATGATTGCAGGCATAATAGCGGCGACAAATGTGTCAAGTCCTGATAAGTCTATCGTCAGACGTCAATCAACTCTCAGAGTTATGGTCGATGGTGACTCGATGTCACAAGGTATGGTCCTCTGTTAACCCAACTAAGGCATGGCTACATAGGTGAGAAAACGTCGATCAAAACATTTCTTCTAACAATCATCAACAATGCAGGTCGTGAGGGAGACTTTACCTGGCGCTATCGTATTTGGCAGTTCTTTAAACAGAACGGTATCGACGTCGAGATGGTCGGGCCTTATAAAGGAACGGTATGTATTGATAATCCACAGTTCCCTTTCTCACTGCAACCTGCAAGACTATGCTAAGTATATTTTGTTCTCAGGTACCTCCTGATCCGCCTATATCACCTTCTCCACCGATTCTTCACGGGAAGCCAGTTCCTACGAGTGCTCCTAAAACGTCAGGCAGCTATGCGACGGCTGTGAACGAGGCATTCCTGTCGAACTGCAACCATTTTTCCGCATGGTAAGAAACATTGTCATTGCCTCAATCTAAGTCGAAGATCCTTACACTAAATAATACATGATATATGGTAAAGACGAGTGAGCGGCCTTGCTGACGGATGTTAACTAGGGGTATGTCATACAACAACATATGAGGTGTCTCCAACCAGTGTCCACAATACTGATAAAACCTTTAGGCAGAGCTGTTGCTGTCGACAAAGGTTTGATCCAGACTGTTTTGCAAGCGACACCTGCAGACCTCATTCTCTTCATGCTCGGCTTTAACGATATGGGCTGGTTCTACAGCGACGCTGCAGGCACTCTGGATAGTGTCAACACCTTTGTGGCCAATGCCCGAGCTGCGAATCCCAACGTCAAAATTGCAATGGCTGACGTACCGCAGCGAAGTTTTATCAGAGGCCGGGATGACCTCGTTAAGAACACAGAGATCGACAACAAACTTCTTCCTGGGTATATTACCAATTGGTCTACTAAGCAATCCCCGATCCATCTGGTGCAACTTGCGGACAATTACGTGAGTATCCTTATCCAAACTTCATACGCGTATACGAACCACATACTAAAGCTCTTACTTCCTCTATCCATAGAACTGTCAACCCAGTGGCTGTTCTGCAGGTATGTGCCGCTTCCGTGTCCATTCTGATCAAGCCTTCTGTGCCCGTTTCGTTGACTTAAACAGGTACTGACGGCTTACACCCAAACGCATGGGGCGAGTTTCAGATTGCCGCTGCCTTTTCCAAGACGCTGGCCGAAGACTTCAACTTGGGTACGAGTCCAGTGAAGATTCCGTCCCAGGATGACTCAAGCTTGGGTCGGCCGTTGCAAGAACCATCAAATTTCCGTGTCTTTAGTTCTCCCCAAGGTGTCACCGGCACCTGGGATCCAGGTCAGTACCAACATCGGCGATCATATAGAATTTGATCACCGAACCCGCCCTCCGACGCCGCTCCAAGGTTCTTCATACAGAACTGAACTCTTGCTACTACATTGACAAGTTATCCTCGCATCCTCCCCTCATCGTATAGACTATTTACTTAGACTGACTAGTAGATGATCACAGTCTACGGTGCTTATAGTTATGATGTTACAGTCTCCATTAATGGTGGCGCCAACACATATTCCCCGACAACAACATCGTCTAACAGGTGGGATTCACAGTGGCCTCTCGAAGGATGGACATACACCGTGTCTGTGCGGGCTCGCTATGGAGATTATTCCGTGGGTCCATGTACATCGAAGCTGTCGGCGAAAGCCACTCCTAAGCTATCTGATCCCCCACAGAACGTAAAGGTAGAGCCTGCTGCTGACGGATTTACTGTAACATGGGATCCTCCAAGTGGACCGAATACCGATACGTTTAATACTATTCATAATTCTTCGCATTCATGTCATTACGACTAATCACAGCAACCTCTTCTCTGGAACTAGACTCGATCGTTGAGTACAACATCTTGTACTGGGATTGGAACCCCGACGACTGCGAAATCATCACCGGCGCGGCATTCAATAGCTCACCCGCAGTTATAAAGGGACTCACCCCTGGTCGCAACTATCTGATTGCTCCCGTCACTTGGAACGAAAACGGCCAAGGTCTACCGTTCTTCGCCAACAACGCTGTGCCAGGCGCCGGAACACCGCCGGTTCCATCGGACCTCAAGATTCTGTCTACAGACAGTACCAGTGTCCAATAAGCGACCCAGTTCCGTTACTCTTCTCCTTACATACTGGAAAGCGATCTGACATCCTCACAGCATTACCTGGACCGGATCTGACTCCGCCGGTGGCTATCATGTCTGGAATCGGAACGTCAACCAGAAAGATAGCAAGTTCGAGATAGTTTCCAACGTCACCGGCTCGACTTGCCTCGACGACTTCCTACTCTTTCCAGGTACATGGAACTATGAGTGGTGCATCTCCGCGTACAACGGAAACGAGGAGTCTCCACAAGGGCCGGCCAAACTGGCCCCGTCTCCCGCTTCGGGTATTGACAAGGATGCCTCCGCTCCAACATGTCCTACAGCGGCGCCTTGGTGTCCTGCAGGAGCCAGCGTCTCAGTCCCACCTGGTCAGGGCGGCACACTTCCGCCTACTACCGGAGTTGAGACCATCACCACCAATGGCATGACGCTTACTATCACAACTCTGCCAGGGTCAACGGATGATGATGTTACCTCGACCATGACTACAGTTCCTCCTGGGGTGTCCCTCGAAGATTTCAGCGACTTCCCAGTCAGTACCAACATCTGGATTACCACAACTGGGAAGGACTCGTCCACAACTGTCGTTCCGGTGATATTGCCTTGCCCGAGTTGTGAGCCTGTGATAGTCTGGGACACACCCGAGATTCCAAAGGTCAAGTTCAAGTGGCCCAAGTTTCCGGAATTGCCCACTTTCCATCTACCATGCATCAAGGTCTTTGGCATCAAGGTTTCAGGTCAATGTCCCAAACCTGAAGGCCCAGCACCTGTCAACGATGGCCCTCCTCCTCGTCCGAGACCCTCTGGCAGTCCTTCGTCTGATTCCGTAGATGACCCCTGCGACTTTGACATGAAGTCTGGAATGTGTGAGAACGGCAACTACCCCGTTTACGACCCCAGCTCTAATACTATCAGCTGTGATGTTACTAGCGATCAACTTGGCTCCAAGGTCAGCCAGTGCCAGAGTCACATCGACAGCAAGCTAGACGCTGTGAAGGACTACTTGCAAGGGGAGAGATCTTGCTGCCCGGCATCCTCCAAAGCTAAGCGCCAGGAGTCTCTAGGATTATTCTCTTCTCTCATCAACCGCAGTTCAGGTTCTTTCGGCTTCAGGTTGGGCAAGCGAGCAGGGGACTACTGTCCCGCTAAGAATGAGGATCCTAAGAATCCGCCCGCAGGCAAATGCTATGCCACTTACACGTGCCCAGACAAGCTCTATCCCAATGTCTGTGGCAGCGCAAAATCAGCCATCAATATCCGGGGTGCAACATCCATTTTGACCCATCAGACGGGGAGCAAGTTACACGATACATCTCCCTGGTAAGTTAAAAGATCAGGCAGCCGTTTACATATGGTGTTCAGTTAGACCGGACTTGTGTTAACGAAGAACTCTCGCAACAGGTATAAAGGGCGTTGGAAGGCAACTTCGGGACGACCTCAAGGTGGTTGGAAACTTGACAAGTGCCAAGTCGAGTAGTATCCGTTTGGCTCCGGAAATCCTGACCGGAAAGCAAGTGGCAACTCCGTACTTCGACTCATTCCTGCTGGGGGCTGGGAGGATGGGTTGGAAAACCAACTGCAGGGCGCCTCTTTGAGTCGATGGATCGGGACATTGGTGAAAAGGTACAACGAGTTTCAGAAGGAGCTCACGGGGACAGACCCAAAGGTTGACGGACATGGGTTTTTCTACTGTGTCGAGTTTGATCCAGGCTTTACTAGCTACCTGCCCGAGGACTTGGCGGATCATAACTTTTGCGCTTCTCCATACGGTGTTGAGTTCACTTTGGTCAACGATTACAAAGTCAGAGGAGTTCGGACGTGGGATCCTTGGTTTGACGTTCCTGGCACTGATCGGAAGACGCCCGAGCTCATAGAATACAACGACCCAAACGGTGATGTGGTGGTAACTAATCCTTCAGACGATGACTATGCGGTATACGCAGTTCTGCCCCCAACTTACTGCAGGTATCCTTCACCGGGACAACAAAAATGGGATAAAACAACACAATCCTGGAGTTTGGACCCCAAATTTACAAGTTACGGAAGAAGGGATGACATTGCGTCCTTTCAGAGGTGCACTAATCCCCCGGCGGATGCTGATGACGATGATAGCGATAGTGACAGGCTTTCAAAGCGCTACGACAATCAGACTCAGGGTACAATCCAAGCTGAGAAAAGGACACATGCCAGAGACCTGATTAGTCGACAAGGCTCTACTGGAGGCTTCCACGATCCGAACATCTATCAATGGCTAGGTTGCGGGAGTCCTGACGACGATATCATCGAAGATGCCGATGGTGACCCCTGTGCAGATGACAGTAACCCCTGCGGGGACGGTGCAACCAACCTGGCGACCACCAACGGTGTGGCTCAAAGCCTTGATCCCCTTCCCGCATCTGGCGTCAGTACTGGTGCCATCACGTCGTGGCCGCCCCATTACACGGCAACCGACGCCCCGTCTTATGTCCCTTGCAGCACGCACAACGCTGATCCTGACGGGGGTATAGCCAGAGGCTACTGCGTTTGCTCAGGCTCGACCTTTGCGCTGTCCACTGACAGCAATGCCACCCCTACCAACAGATGCGCCTACACGTCGCCTCTGCCCAAGACGACAATTTCCGTCTCCCAGCTCCCCACCGGCCCTACTGCTTCAGCCCCATCCCCATCGCCTTACGTCCTGGTTATTTACACTAGAGAGATCGAGGTCGCAGGACACGGAGGCGTGACCGATACCTGGTGGTGGGACTGCAGGCCATTCGACAAGGGCGACCAGTCAGATAGTGATGTCTGCGCTATCAAGGATAACCCAATAGCTTACAGCACCGCCATTGGCCGAGCTTCACCAGCGCAGTATCCGACATCCTTGGCTACCTTTAGCCTTCAGGGTCATTCGTCTTGCTCTTACCAGGGACCTAACACAGCGACGGTTGGCAGCGTGGTATGTGATGACGGGCTCACCGCCCAGTGCACGGCCGCGCCTGAAGCTTCGCAAACTAGCTTCGTTGACTGCACTGACGGGGACGAGGTCCCAAACGGCCTTGCAAGAGATTTGTAAGTGGCAACTTCCATTAATTTCATTTCCCTCCTATAGCGTTATTCCCTTCTCTACTGTGCTTTTACTGACACGATTCTTGACATAGTTG
Organism: Fusarium sp. NRRL 25303; assembly: GCA_013396255.1. Taxonomy (NCBI): domain Eukaryota; kingdom Fungi; phylum Ascomycota; class Sordariomycetes; order Hypocreales; family Nectriaceae; genus Fusarium; species Fusarium sp. NRRL 25303. Next base: position 19,526 of record JAAOAY010000455.1, on the reverse strand, counting down.
GTACGAGCGTCTATCTTGTGACTACCACTGAGCTCTTGGGCCTCCATTTAGTTATATTCTCATCTACCTACCTTTATTCTTATGTGGTCTCCGCGATCAATGATGGCTCCGTGGTTCGAGGTCCTACCTCAGCTTGAGGGACTGTCTCGGAGCTTTCCTTGTGATAGATCCTCCATGGCAGACAGGATGTTCTGGTAGACAGGAAGCACATTTGATGTGTCATTTTATGTTCTCTATTTGGTTCTGTTGTGCTTTTATTGCTTTAGTTTCTTTGCCTTGGTTCGTACCTAAGATAGCCTGAGAAGCCTCTTAGATAAAGCCCGATTTATAAGTGAGCAAGCTGCGCTGAATATTGCAATGTAAGCGACCGAAATTTATTACTTCTCAAGAGCTTCATAAATCGTCTTTCCGTAAGCCTCAGCACGATCACTACTAACAAGTCCACCGCCCATCTTATTCATAGCATACGCAATCGTCATACGCTTATCCAAGTCCATGATGATAGTCGAACCTCCCCAACCGCCCCAGAAACAGATCTTGCCCTCTGGAATCCAGGGAAGTGCCGGAGAAGGCGTCAGTCCATATCCAATGCCAAGTCTGAACGGCAACCCAAGAACCAAGTCCTTTCCATTAGACTGTTCCTGGAAGATCAACTTGATCGTATCTTCTGACAGAAGCTTCTTGCCTTGGGTTGAGCCACCCAATGTGATTGCGGAGAGGATACGCGCCAGTGAGCGGGAGTTGGCATGGCCGTTCACAGCGCCTAGTTGAGCTTGTCTCCAAGGCCCCGTGTTCACAGAGTTGGGGTCAAGTGGTGGATTGAGTAGCGTCTTGGCTTGAACCGATCCCTCTTCAAACTCTGGTGTAATTCCTGTAAAGTCTGGGGGAATGATCGGAGAGATGCGGTCCCAGGTCTTCTCCGCTGCGCCAATCTGGAAGTCGGCATCCAGAACGCTCGCGATCTCGGTGTCCACGAACTCGCGCAGTGTTTTCCCAGAAACACGCTTAATCAGCTCTCCAAGTAGATGCCCGGAACACAAAGCCTGATATCCCGATGCCGTTCCAGGAGTCCACCATGGAGCTTGTCTTGCTAGCATAGCAGTCGTCTTTTCAACATCATACATGTCTTCAGTCGACAGTGGCTCTTCCCAGCCTGAGACACCAGACGTATGGCCCAACAAATGTCTGACCAGAACTTCCTGCTTGCCATTTTGCTCAAATTCAGGCCAGTAGTGTGAGACTCGCTGGTTGACATCGATCAAGCCTCTGTCGACGAGCATAAGAACCGCGAGACTGGTGATGGTCTTTGTGCACGAGAATACATTAACGATTGTATCTTTTTCCCATGGCTTGGTTCGCTCCTTATCTGAGTATCCTCCCCAGATATCCACCACTTCTTTGCCATCAATGTCGATGGTGATTGAGGCACCGATCTCTTCACCTGACTCGAGGTACTTCTCGAGAAGAGCCTGAACGTCGTGAAACCTGGGGTCACAGGTTCCCCGGATTTGAGTCATTGTTGCTGTGGGGTTGTGTTTGCTATGAGATCGTGTCCCGGCTGTGATGGGCATTGATGGCAGCGACTTTATACCTGTATCCCTTGGAGCTAGCGGTCAACGTGCCGAGGCATCTTGACGGTGCTGTCCCGCGGGAAGCTAGTCTAGAACGCGGGGTATACCAGGCTAATGTGGATTTGTTGGTTTTAGTTGTTTCATTTTGGTCAAGTGGGCTACGATCTGATGGGTCCACAAACGAGGAGCGATATACTTAGGCTTCATATTGCTATATGCATGAAGCCTGGTGCCAAGCAATTGTTATGTTGAGGGCAGTTTTCTCATGAAATCGAAGCCGGTGGTATATGTCTAGATTAAAATAAGAACTCAACAAACCTATAAATTACTGTATGACCCTTGGTAGTAGAGCATTCTTAGATGATCTGATCTTGTCGTGGCGGCCCTCACTGGGTACCCAATCAGCTCGTCTCATGGAGTGTATAGCTTGCATATAACCAAGGATCGAGACCATTCTAGAGAAGCTATCTTGTTCTGGCTAGCTTCAACTTGTCAAGCCTCTGATCAATCTCGCCTACGTAGCTCTCGCTTAATTTATAATAAGTAGCAAATGATTAGTAACATCCAACGTCATTGCATCCGGACTTGAATGATCAATTGCTTAATCGAACGTCTTCTCAAGCAGCTAAAGTGAATCAAGGTGCTTTAAAACGGCGAAAGGTCTCTAATTGACCAAGCGAAAGCTGAAGGTCGTCAAGAATTAGGAAGCGACTGGTTTGACAATGCAAACGCTTAAATTGATATTCAACATTGGATCAAAATATCAGAGATATTAGTTAAGCCAGCAAACCAACGTTATATGGTGAATTGATATTGGACTTGGTTGACGGATGTGAATTACTTCATTCACTGAACATTACTGCCATCACGACCAGCTGACGCCAAGACCAGTGATTTAATCGGCGATCGGCGGCCCCGGTTTAAATCGTCCTTCCCGTGCATGTTGAAATGCCGAAAAGGGTTACAGGGATTCATCGCAGAGCTGTCACGTAATTAATAGTGAATTTGAACTTATGTAGATGTAAAGAGGCGAAAGCATTCATCTCATGTCTTGTTTGGCGAAGGTACGGTGAGTCTTCGGGCTGGAGACTGATACGCGAACATATGCCGATCTGATTGAGATGCAGATCGCGTGCCAACGGTGCTATGCACTAACGGACTCTCGGGAAATAAGATATCTGACAGGGCTAACGTCTTTGTTCAGGCACCCAAATCCATGTCAGCAAGATTGAACGACTGCCTTGTTTCTGATGAGGTGGGGTCAAACACACGTTTCCCGGTGGCTGAATAACGCTCCGAGGCATCCGAAACACAACATGATTCGTCGTAAACAACCCAGCCCGCGAATAGCAGCCCATCAGCTGAATGTCTTGTGATCTCATTGACTCTCTATAATATGCGGGGAGACGCCGCACTCTAATCCAGCCTGGCGATGATGCCACTTTTCCACCTTCCATCTAGCCCCAACGCTTCCAAGACCTCCAATACTAAGCCAGCCATGGCAAAGACAAAATCCAGAATTCAGCCATTTTTAGAGGCTGTTCGCAACGCCAGACAACTCATCTTCACCGTCATCGTCATCGCCATTTTCGCCATTGCGTGGCTGGTCCAGGGTGGTTCGATTGACATGCCAGAATGGACCAAAGACATGCGACACCTTGATGGGGACGACTGGACGAAATATGCCGTGATAATCATCGTCGCTGTCTGTGTGGTTTTTGCGCTCATGATGGCGACGGGCATAGCGCTATTGAGATCAGATAGTGCTCATGGGTATTCCTGATTTTTCGGATGCTGCGGAGGTAAGCCATCTGCTAAGCCGAAACGAAGGATAAGTGACTGATGATTACAGACATAAGAGCCTTTCAAGGGAGATGAGAACAAAATACTAACTGATTCATGAGACTATGATAGAAAGGGATACACCGAGCGACACCTTTATGTGATTTTGGATTTGTATGAGCTCGGATACATTATATGGGTCTGGACTACGCCGCTGCGGCAATGATAATGATATTCCCCCATTTGGAGAATTCACATGCCGTTATTGGCTATAAATAATGGAGTTTAGGATAATGTATATCAATGATTTAATTCTGTTTTCTGACTCTTTTTTTGTCGCTAATACATTTCCACTTAGAGCGCAAGGAGAATCTTTGACCAAGGTGGATAAAGTGATGTCGGCAATGATCAGTACCTTACCTAATTGCCTGCATCTGCATCGTACCTTAGAACCTACCACGATGCAGGCAGTTCAGGATCTATTAACAAGACATCGACCATTGAGCTGTGCTCGGGAGACCTCCCTCTGACCCTCTAAACCCTAATCTCGTTCCAGGATGCCTTCTACTATGCACTAAGGCAATTACATTTCGGACGTTTGTTTCGCTGTATTGACTGACCCGTTTACAATAACACGGTTCTCATAGCGGAGGGGTACCGTGTTATCTTGATGTCCATATATGATTCAGTACCTCATAACAACCCTGTTCTCAATACCATTTGCATATGCATTACCAACGAATCGCTTTACAGTAGCTTAATGCTACTTCCTCCATCAAGTTACACCTCTTCGAAGTCAGCGCTTCTTGGTGCTCATAACACATTCTCAAGTATGCATTCTATCAATAATAACAGGGTTCACATAAACCACTTTCTAGTCTAATATCTAAAGGAATACAATTGCTTTTTCCACAAGAACCAGAGACTCCATATCCTCCTCCTCCACTTCTGCCAAAGCCTTGCTGTAACTCGCGCTGAAACTTGCCTCTTCAACTCGAGTCTCATTGCCTGCCTCTGAAATAGTGAAAAGAGCGGGCAATAGGCAGATCTTAACCTTTTGACCCAAAAGTGCATTGTCTCCAGCTTGAGATTGGCCGACCTCCATTTTCTCCGCGTCAAATAGTGTACCCGGCGTAACGAAGAGATACTTGAGCCGTTTTATGGAGAGCATAAGCTCAATCTTGATTTTCAGCGCGTGATGCAAAGTACTCCTCATGTCGCTAATAGTCTCCGTTTCTGGTTCATTGCGGGGTAGGCATTGGGTTATATCCCGAGATTCTAGGGGCAGAAAGTAGCTAAGACTTTCTAGCATCAAGCTAGAAAGCCACTCAGCCCGTTCTGAGATTATCCTGTTCTTAACATCTTTGTCCGATAAGAGAGACTTTATTGAAATGACGTCGAGTCGTTGGAGTGCGTGCCATCCATCTGGTCTTGTTAGCTCTCTAGGCAGCAAACAATATGGACTGCAAGGACAATGATATACGTACTTTGAGTTTCTATATGCTTTCTGTACTGGTCTAAGAGTGGCGAGTTAGCAGCCAGGAAAGCTGGAAATACGTCTTCGAGAACGAGTTCGAAGATGCCAGCCGTCAGCAGAGAGGCCAAAATGACTTTCTTCGGTATCTGCGCTGCCTCACAATTGTTGAGAAGCGAGCCGAGATCGTAAACGTTCCCGTTAATACGTCTAGCCCAATTATTTGCCAAGTGAGAGAAGTCCGTTCGCTGTTCCGGGAGGGTGTCGTCCAAGCTCAGATGACAAATCATCGAGCAAGTATCGCGAACGTTGGAGTGGAGGTTCTGATACTCTGCCCGGAGAGAGGTATTGAGAAAACCAAGCCTATCTGCGTCTAGATCATCGTGGTTCTTCTCAAGGAGTCGTTTCCGATCAAGTTTGTCTTTTAAACTGGATATAACCTACCTCTTGGAGCATACTCGGTCTCAGCTGCGCCGCCACGGCTTCGATGATAGTTATGAGAAAGAAATGATTCTTTGTGTTCCAGCTATCTGGACACAGAAAGCATGCCGAGACATGCAGGCGTGCCTAGCAGTGGCTATGAAAAGAGCCAACTTCACAAGGGCTGATTTACAGAACAAGAGCGTTGACAACCTCTTCATCGTGTCGGAGCCGGAAGCTGCTGCTGCACACATGCTTTCAACTTCGGCTGAAATAAAGGTACAGACTGTTCCCCTGACTTCTTTTACGATACTCTTCTAATATAGCTAACTAGGCTGGAGACTGCTTTGTTCTGCTAGATGCAGGTATGGTTCACCCCTATTATGCCTTTTCAGCTAACAAAATGAACAAGGGGGCGGAACTGTCGATGCGAACACATATCGAGTCAGTAGGGAGGAGCCATTGAGGCTTGAGACGGAGATAGTGGCTCCTGGAGGTATGTTGTGCGGTGACAGTGCGTGGAATCTCAAACTGATTAATGCTTGAAAAGGTGGTCTACATGGATCTAGTTATCTAAATGAAGGTTTCCGGGACTATCTCAAAGATCTCCTTGCTGAGGAAACATACCTCAATGATGGTAACGAAACCATCCATGGAATCGTCGAGAGAATAACATTCGAAGAATTCGAAAAGAGGATCAAGCGTGGCTTTGACTATAACCAGCAGACGTCGAGAAAGGAGATATATATAAGAGGACTTCGTGATAATCCTGCCAAGGGTTTTAGAAATGAATGCATTTACATTCCGAGGTAAGTTCAACTTGAAGCCCAATGGGAATATTTTTTTAACCTGATGGCGATAGAGTCAAGATTCGGGAGATCTTTTTTAAACATCTAGACGCTATAGCTGAAATTGTGAAGAGTCAACTTGATGAAGCAAGGGGTAAAGGATACACCGTTGGGGTAGGTTACTTTTGGTCAAACAGGTCGTTCACTCTGACATAAGACTTTGCAGAAAGTTGTTCTCATTGGAGGATTTGGAACCTCAATCTCACTCAGTCAGAGATTGCAACACTTCTTGCAGGAATACGGTCGAGAACATAATTGCCGCATCACATTGATGGAGCCTCAGCAAGGGTTTGTTATCTAAACGCAAGTACCTATGCGCAACTCACTAAGCTCTGATATACAGAACTTCCATCATCAACGCGGTAGCATCAGGAGCTGTCCTCAGAGCTTTAAACAAGGCGAATGGGCCGGAGAGGATAGCTCGTTCAAGTTATGGCATACTGCGAACTGAGCCTTTTGGACAGTACCCTGAGCACGCAGGTCTAAAGCCGTCCTACGACCGTCATGATGGGATGCCATATATCAAACAAACGATCGATTGGGTCTTGAAGCTAGTCAGTTGTCCTATCGAAGCTCTTCATATGTAAGAGAACTAACTTAAGCGCAGGGAGAAAGAGTTCCATCAGTATGGCAGTGTGAACCGTTCACATGCAGTCACACATTCGACGTCTGGCCTGTCCGGCCCTTTATCTGCAAAGAGATACTTTATGTATCAGACCGTGCAACGAGATCACACTACAGGAAAACCCATCCTAACAACAAAGGTGAGCTTGAGGGCCCTAATGAAAGGCATATCTAACTGTATTCTGAAAGGTGCCGAGTATGTTGGCGAAATCGAGGTGGACTTCTCTTCTCTTCGAGAGCAGTTAGTCCCGATCGAGCCTGTTGTCAATAGCAATAAACAAAAGATTGGCAAAAGACATTATAGGATCGACTTTACGATGGCCATCAAGGTTGTGGATCGCGACTTGGAATGTGAGTTTTGCCAGATGAGAATCTACTTCCTCTGCATTTTCAGGATATTAGTTATGTTGAAAGCTGACACGTCGTTATAGGTTTTGCCATCCACGACCAGAAAGTAGTCAAGAAATGTCGCATAAACATCGCATCTGGTTTCAGGCCCGGAGTTAAATAGACATTTGTTGTTAGGAGGATGTTTCTATAAAGGCTGATGGATTTACGTATGGGGGGCGAGTAGTATATAGAGTTAACGTATAAGACAGCAGATCCATGACTCGCCCGTATCTGTAACGTATCGTGCCGATTGCCGGTTCTTAGCCTTGGCTTGCTCTATAACTTAATTTACAGTGGAGTTCTAGTGGAGTTTTAGTCCAAAACTCTGATCGATTAGACTGGGTCAAGTGACGACATCTTGGCTTTCGTCACGAAGCCAAGAAACAAAAATCAAGGAAGATAATGTTTAGCTATAAAATAAGTAAATGCAAACGCCCACAGGGTCTCAGTTCCGATCACGCGACTATACGAAAATTATCGCAATCAAAATGTCGCAACCAAGTGACCCCCAGTACGATGCAGGGGCCGGCTATGCACGCAACATGAATGGTCACCCCGTAGATATCGAGTCTGGGTCTTCAGCACGCGACAGAGCATTCCCCAAAAACGCACCTCGGCCTCTACGACTAAAAGATCGCGTCGTCAGGATAACATGGAGTTGGTTCCCATGCACAATGTCAACAGGTGGTCTCGCCAATCTCCTCAACGAACAGCCCTACACATTCACCGGCCTCAAAACCATCGGCAAAATATTCTTCATCCTCAACATCATCCTCTTCCTAACCTTCACAGCCCTCATCATCGCGCGCTTCGCCATGAAACCCCGCGCCTTCTCAACGAGTCTTCACCATCCGTCTGAATCTTTCTTCTTCGGTGCTTTCTGGGTCTCCATTGCGTTGATCCTGACGGGCGCGCAGTCGTACGGTGGTCCGGAGACGGGACCATGGTTTACGACTGCTATGAGGGTGGTCTTCTGGATTTATTATGCTTGTGAGATGGTGGTGGCGGTGACGCAGTATCATATTATCTTTGAGACGGAGAGGCTTGATATCTCGGAGGCGTTGCCAGGTTGGATATTGCCTGCGTATCCGTTTTTGGTGACGGGGATGTTGGCGGCCAAGATAGCGGGGAGTCAACCGCAGTGGAGTGCGGTGCAGATAATAGTTGCGGGTTTGATGGGCCAGGGACTTGGATGGATGCTTGCGCTGTTTATTTATGCAGTTTATTTGTCGAGACTGATTCAGCACAAGTTGCCGGATGCATCCAAGAGGCCTGGCATGTTTATCGCTGTCGGACCAACAGGTAACCTTTCTCCCATTCACTTATCCTCCTCTCATGCTAATTCTTATAGCTTTTACGTGCGGTGGCCTAATTGCACTTGGTACACAAGCCAAGTCCGCTCTTCCAGATGACTTCCTCAGCACCCCCAGCATCCCCGCCGGCGAACTCTGGTCCGGCATATCAGTAGCCGCAGGGCTCTTCATCTGGCTCATGGCGATCTGGTTCTCAGCCCTGTCCGCGATATCAGTCCTCCGCGCCGCTCGAAGAATGGAGTTTAGTTTGTCCTGGTGGGCACTTGTTTTCCCCAACGTCGGTCTTGCTCTTGCGAGTATCAACGTCGGAAACACGCTTTCATCAAGAGGGATCAAGATTTTTGCATCGACTTTGACGGTTGTGTTGGTTATTGTGTGGTTTATCTGTGCGGCTTTCCATATTCGTGCTATTATTAATAGGGATTTACTTGCTGTTGGGAAGGATCTGGATGTTGAGCATGTTAACAAGCAGCATGATATCAAGGCTGAGAAGCAAAGAGATTGACCAACTCGAGCGAATAGCATTTTTATACCATTCAATATTATCGACCTTGGTTTCTAAAAACACCTAGAGGATGGAAACAATCGCGGCTGACCTATTTTCTACCACTATTCATTAAGTCAGACTCTCATATGCTAATCCGACCTCCACCAGAAAGGAGATGCTGGAAGACCACCGCACAGCGCTCTATACTAAGGCTTGGCGTTGTCACCAGTCGTCATTTCGTTCAATAAGGCAGTCCTTGCGCTTAGACAGCACTATCATCTGAGCCATAATAACATACAATAAAGGTAAGTTCCAAGGCCACTACAAATCTAGTTGTTCAAACCTCTCCGGCTCTCACCTGTTTCTACCATAGAGGCTAGACATTGTCCGCGAAATCTAATTATTCCTGTCCTTAAAAAGGATCTCAAAGTCCGGTTCAGGAGAGCACTATCGAAGGTCAGCATCAAACCCAAGTATCAGCTCAAGCATTCAGACCTACCAATACTTCAAACTCAATATTCTTAGGTCGACTCACTCCGTCGGACAGCTTGATATCATAGTTCATCAACAGCTCTGCCATGATGAGCTTGATGTTGATGGCGCTTAGATATCTCCCCGGGCAAGCGTGTCGTCCAAAGCCCCAGGACAGATCATCCGTCCCACTGCTGGAATACATATACTTCTTTTCTTTACCAGGAGTTTTGCGCCATTTACGAAAGCGCAGACCATCAAACTCCTCTGGGTTTTCATACAACTCGTGGTCTTTGTGGATGGAGCAGGTGTTGATTTCTAGTTTTGTGCCTTTGGGAACAAAGGTGCCATCTGGGAGTTTCATGTCTGCGATAGCTGCCCGTTGGAAGGTGGCTATAGTCCTGTTAGCGCCTCGTGAAGTTTGCAATTCTTTTCAGTGGACATACTGAGATCAGGTGAATTAAAGCGCTGACTCTCTTTGAGAAAACTGTCAAGCTTATCCATAGCCACTGTTGAGTCTTTGGTGAAGTTCCCATTATGATCTCGAGGCACGGACTCAACTTCCTCCCGAAGAATAGGGATATACTCCGGATGCGCCACGAGATCATAAATAGCCTGTGTCGTCGACGAAAACGTTGTAACAGTCCCAACAGCAATCAAGGTCATCTGATGCAACAACTGCAGCTCGACATCATCCGCCATGTGCTCATTCCTCCCATTACTCAAATGATCCAGCATAGTAGGCGGATCCTCAAGGTTCCCTCCTTTGCCTTGCCTCTCACGCATCGAAGCCATGACTCGCTTGCGGCCCTTGGTCCATTGATCTTTGATTGCTGCGCGTTCGGGAATGAATCTGTACACGAGGGGTCGGAGCCACGGGTGCCATTGCTTAAGTGCGCGGATGCAGTCGAAACAGGCTAGGACGTAGCCGGTGGATGCTTCGAGCCATTCTTCGTCGAGGCTGGCGGCTGTGCCTTGGAACACGCGAGCGTTGTTGGTGGCGATGAGGCGGAGGACTCTATCGTGTACTTTGACGGGAGTCCAGTCTTATCGCTAGTAAGTGGAGCTTCATCTTAGTTAATTACGAGACTAACCTTTGTATTTTCCGATAATATTTGGCATGTTATTTTGAACCATGCGATGCAAGAGTGGTGTGAAGGCGGCTAGGGTCATTAGCCCAATTGACATACGAAGCAAACCGCAGGGACGATACTCACAGAGGGATCCGGTCAAATTAGCCTTGATAGCGTGGATTACGTATTCTGCTGGACCGCCAAAATGCGTATACTCGATTTGCATGTCCTTGTAGAGTCAGTCAGTAGCTATCGAATAGAGTGCTTGGGAAGAGCAGGCGGACATTGTCAATTGAGACTTTGAAGCTGAGCGCAGGATGGCTTTTTAGTTCATCGAGGAAGCTAGGTGGGATCACGAGCTTAACTCCTTTCAATCTGTCAGTCGATCCAATCGATTAGTATCATCGCTCGTCTTACCGTCCTGTGTATCAAGACCAAAGACCTCATTTTTGAACTAGGCCGTTAGCATTTCGCCTTGTGCAAGACAGTTGTCGCCATACCTTTGCATATCCTTTTGCCATAACAGCTCGAGTATTGAAGCAATACTCCAGAGCCCTCTGTCGCGCACTTTTGATCTCGTCTTGAAGGAGTATCTTGACTTTGGGTGTTCCGCTCGAGCTCCAGAGTCTCAAAACGACTAGGACGATGGAAGTGACGGCTATAGTTCCAACAGCGACGATGCTTGTCCTCGGAGCTTGGCTACACATTGCCTCAATCGATTGTTGGAAGGGAAATTTGGTACTCATGTTGGAAGTGCTTGCCATCGCATAAGATAATTCGACTGGACGACTTGGTGGACTTTACAGAGATTATCACGGTATGATTGAGGTCTTTATGTGTTAATTAGCCCTTCCATTCTCATGTGAATCCAACATTTGTTTGCAGCGCTAAATATTGTTCCTGTTGAGGTCACGGCGCTAGAGATTGTTCTTTTTGGTGGCTGAGTTTGTCGACCACCAACGAGCCAAATTAAGCTCACTAAGTCTCCGATTGTTCTCACTTATGCTTTAATTCCGACTCTGTAAGTGGGCATAGCCGATTTAGTCATCATCAACTCGGCATTCGGACTCAGCGAACTCATTCGTTTTTGTCGCGAGCTTTTCTTGGTCGTGGCTTGTAAGACAGAACGTCGGATATCCATTAGCTCACCCTTATTTATTTTAAATATCTTGATGTCTGTTTGTTAATGCAATGATTGGGTGGAAGCCGGCAATTCTTGTGCTATTTGATATGTATATTTTATTTACAAATTCCTTTCAAAATGTATAACATTTATTTAACTACAGTTAGAGGAGAATTTACATATTCAAGGCAATTTTAGCTTGTAATGAAGGTCGCGCTTGACTTCACTGGGAAGTTTCAGAGCAGTCTTAGTAAGAAGTATCTTCATGGTTGAAAATATCCTCGGACTGAAAGTATAGAATCTATAGACAAGGGTGTTCGAGTGTAAAATACCTCGTCAGTTCGGTACCTCCTTATTGGGAGCTGAGGTTGAGTTGATAGCGCATCTGATAGAGTTAGAGAGATGCCACCTTCAGCTCAGAGAATGGCTTCATTTGGAACATATGTTCTGCACCACCACCACTAAGTCCCACCGTCTTCTCGCCACGCGCCGTCATCAACCTGGCGTAGTCCTTAAGCGCCTCAGCACCAACCGAGGCACGGGTAATAACGCTGCACAAATCTGCTGCTTCTTGGAACGCGGAGTTGGCACCGACACCTCCAACAGGGGTCATGGGATGTGCTGCATCGCCTAGCAAAGTCACTACCACACAGTCAGGGCTCTTTCCCAGTCCATCCCATTCCCTCTTGAATGTCTCTGGCGAGGATGCAAAGAATGCAAGCGTCGACGATGCAGATGGCTCCTGTTTCAGCAGCAATGACCGGACGGTTGGATGCCAGCTCTTGGTCATCTCCAGTGTCGTTTCTACAGACTGCGCGGTATCGAGGCCGTGGAGGTCTTCTGCTGCGATTCCCAGCAGGGCTCTGTTGATGCATAGCACCCAGTACACGTAGTCATCCGGCACCCTGTACTTGTTCCTTTCGTCAAAGCTTAGGTCTTGTGGAAACGCCATTGCATCAGTGAAGAGCTTGAGCCCAGGCTTGCTGCTATCTCCAGCAAGACATATTCCTCCGAAGAATTCGTTGGCCATCGAAGCTCGAGTTTGGGGTTTAATGAATGTCTTTCCATAGATCGCTCCGCACTCGGTGTCCAAGACAGTGTAATTCGGCATCAGCTGCCGACGAATGTGTGATCTAGTACCGTCGGCGCCGACCAGGATGGCTCCTGTTTCCTTGGTGCCATCAGTAAACGTCACCTCGACACCATCACTGTTGACGCGATAGCTTTTGAACGTCTTTCCAAAGCTAATATCATCTTCTAGTTCTTCCATGAGCACATTTCGAAGAACAACACGATCAGCGTTATAATACTTCCCCTCCGGCATCGGAGGCGGACCGCGTCGCTCACCAGACGGTGTTGGTTTCCGACCGGTGACAGCATCGAGACCGCTCATCGCTGGGTTGGCGAAGGCACTAGTATCTTCGTAGGCCTTCCAGAGATTGTCTGGGAGCAGTTTGTGGAGTGCGCCTGCGCCGTCGGGGTTTATGCGAATGCGATACCCTTGGGGGCGGAAGTCTGCGGATGAGTCGCGTTCAAATATATGGAATGGAACAGGTGGACTCGCGCGTTTGAGCCCTTGAGCGAGAGCGAGCCCTCCAAGTCCTCCTCCGACGATTAAGATTCTGTGCTGGCCAGTGGGTGACATTTTGTCGGAAAAACGAGCAGTGAGTTTGTAATTTCAAGCAAACAAGTGGTGAAAGGAAACTCTAGTGAGATGTTGCTAAGTTGAATCTTTATGAAATGTCATTCCAGTCTTTATATATCTTTAAATAAGAAGCCTTCTACTATAACTTCGCCAATTAGTCAATTTCGTATCATCCGGCTGGAATATTCGGGACTTTCTACTTTCCGATTTAACTACCCTGGAGCTAACACCGGAGAATTGTGCGAGCCGAACTAACGCTCTGTCCAATCAAAGAGCTGGCGATTTTCACCTTACCTGACTGAGCCAAGGTTCGTTGATCAGTTTGAGACTTTACTGTTCATGGTAAGGTTATTTCCTGTCGTCATGCTTGGACTACCTAACAGGTAGTATATGAGACATGAAGCATCTATTTGTACAAGATGGCAAACCCAGAACTCTGCCATTTCTTATGCACCTACATAAGACAATCATCCCGATGGTTCAATTGAGCTGGTCAATGTTATTAGCTCCATAAAAGACTCGTGCGAGTCACTTGTGTTGCTCAAGTTTCATTTCTAAATACAATGACGGCCTTTTGGCATACGCTGACCTCGTCTGACGGGGTATACCTTGCTTCTCTAAACTTGCTTTATTTTATCTTTCCAAGCATCGTTACATATGATAGTTGTCGTTTTCATTTCATAAATCTATAATGACTTATGGTCTAACATTGTTGGGGCCAGATCAATGACGTAGCCGTCGCTACAGAGACGCGACTCTAAGGCTAATGGTGACGTGGTTGACTCGACTCAAATACTCATGACTTTTAACGTCATAAAACCAAACTCAACAACTCCTCATGAACTCTCGATAATTCAAACTACTCACACCATCCAAATCAATCATGATGTCTCTTCGCATCTCCCAGTCTCTCCGCCGCGCAGCCCTGCGCCCCAATCCATCGACCCTCCTCAGATCTCCGATCATAGCCCAGCGCTTCCAAAGCACCCAGCAGAACAAAGACCTGCCCATCCTCTACTCCGCCCACGCCAAAGTCGTTGGCGCCCGCAAGGGTCATGTCGAGGCAGAGTCTCTTAACGTCGACCTCACCATGTCCAAAGCCCTCGGCGGCCCCGGCGACGCAGGCAAAACTAACCCGGAGGAGATGTTTGCCGCTGGTTACGGCGCGTGTTTTCAGTCTGCCATGAATGCCGTGGCTGCCAAGGACGGCATTACCATGCCCACTGCGCCCGAGGACAGTATTGTCGAGACGACGGTGCATCTTGTTGGTGATATGAAGAAGCTTGATATGCAGCTTCGCGTGGATATGAAGATTATGGTCAGAGGATTGGAGAAGGAGAAGATAGAGTCTATTGTTGAGAAGACGAAGAAGATTTGTCCGTACAGTAGGGCCATTGAAGGCAATGTCTGGACAGAGTGCACGGTTGTTAAGCTGGATTAATTGAGGATAGGGGCATTATATACAAGTCAATTTTAACTTGTCTCTTTTAGATTGAGCTGACTGGGCAAACGTATCAAGTTGTATGTTTACCTAGACTTGCAATTACTTTAGTTAAGCAATTCATTGAGACGGATATCGTCCGGATGTTGTTTACTTAACGATGGACAAGATAGTATGAGATTAATAAAACGCAACATTCCATAGAATTAAAAAATTCAATACGTAACTAAAGCACGAATATAATATTTTCTTCTCTAGCTTGTTCTTTAATCGTTTGAAGACATAACGCGGCTATGCGATGAGGCCTATCAATCGTATCTAGGGTAGCAGACACAGATAAGAGATGATCTACATTAAAATCCAGCTGTACAGAGATGCACACTAAGCCCGGAACGTTTTGACATATGTATCGACACCATTGCTGAAATTACATTATTTAGCCCTGGTTGTGACTCATGGTGCTTGTGTCCTTACTGACCTTATGCCATCTGTCGTCTGATCCAAGCTGGAGGTCAATTGTTGCACCCTAATGCATCGCCATACAACCGACATTCTCCGAGACTTATACTGACTAATGATACCTACATGAAATCAAATAACCCCGTTTACTGAATCAAACCTTCTGTATGAAGTAAACGAGGTCTTCACTTCGGTTCTGTCACATTCGGTAACATCGCGCCCAGTAGACTCCGATCCGAGCACCCTGGCCTCAACAATCAAATCGTAGTGAGATTTTAGATCAGCCTCACCTGAAGAGTGAAGAGGGAGACCAATTGACACGTGCAGGCCATAATAGGTATCCAATGTTTCCGAATGGGAAGTGTTGGACGGGTGCGCCGACTCCCGGCCGAGAAGCTCTAGGCGTTTCTCTCTCAAGATCCCTGGCGGGGTTGACTCCCTTTGGGCCTTAAGAAGAGTGAAATATGTACAGCCTCATCCAGACCTCCGTTCGCGAGCGGTGGTTGAGTTGTGAAATGAGGCTCTAGGACTTGAGTTGCAGGGATTGCTAACTGCCGTGGATCCGAAGGCTCTCGGTGAGCATTTCAGCTCGGGCCAGATGCATTTCCGGGGGTAGAACACCAGCCTCTTCTGCGTTTAGCCTGACCATATGCAAGATGCAGTGGTACCACGATGCCAATAAATTAGTCACAATATGGTCCTGATGAAGCGATACGTTGAAGCCATGTTGCGGGGTAATGCAGCACCGGATGTCGGTGGAAGAAAGCTACAGGGGTATCATCACGAAGTTTTGGACCCTGAGTTAGGAGATCCAAGGCCTAGCTGAGAGTCTAGTGATAGTTTATTTCTTCCCCCTCGCTTAAAACTAATTGCTAAGCCAGTCTCGTCTTGGTGTTTCTGAAGACATCCGAGTTTTGATTCTCGCTAGTGGTTGTGCCGAAACGGTCCCGACGAGGCGTTACGAGCAAAAGATTGGACATGCAAGGTAATGCAATGCGCTCAGGGTTGTCAATGGCTATTTGCTACCGTATCACCATTGCCACGTCTCAGTGCGTGCTGGATCACGGCACGATAAATGGGTTACTGGGTCGATCATCCGGTAATACGGCACAAACCCGTCAGCCCGGTTCAATATACGAGGCCGGTGTTACAATAACAAAATGCAAACGCTCAAGTCTACCCGAGGTTTCAATTCCCTCGGAAATATTTTCTTTCATCTGCATACCCTCGCATTGCTATCCCACAAGAGATACAATAACTAATGATCAGACCATGACGAAATCAAATCCAATTCACCGATCCTGTGTCCACCTTAAATTTCCATCCCCAGTATATATGCCCAGTCATTGGTTCTGGGAACTGTCAGCTACAAAACTATTGACAGGGCTATCGAGGAGCTATTGGCAAGGCTTGCAGTAGCAGAAACCTTGTCGCGTCAATCCCCCGCCACCAAAATCTGTGGCGAGGAATCACTGGCCGTTTTTTCTTCTGTGGCACTCTATATGGGCCCTGACCATACCCGAAATAATCGCCGTTGGGCGTACTAAGAGCGGGTGTTCCTTTCCACTACCGTCGACGTCGTTGTTGAACATACACTTGAGGTATTTTTAGATCCGCCGCGACGACCCCTTTGGGCTCTTTTTCTTGACTGAACCGAATCTTTGGGAATAGCTTATTGTTCGTAGTGTTCTGCTTCTCTCGGAACTAATTATGGCGTGATTTGAATCAAACGTCATTAATACATCTTTGTTAAAGTCTAGACTTGAAGATCGATCTGAGACTAGCGCGCTGATCCTACGCATTGACACTCCCCGGACTTGCCAGGTTTCGTCTATCTCTTGACTGGACACTAAGATCTCACTGCGATGTTAAGGCTGACAACGATCAAGGATCTCAAGCCCAGGTACCAGGTTCAGGCACAAACAACAAACGTGCCTCAAATCACAATGCCGAGGGGCCGATACCTCTACAAAAGTGGCTTTATCCTACGTGGCAGGGCGGCTCAACGTGGTATCACCAGAACGTATAACAGCTAGTGTCGATTTAGCGCAAGCCATGCTTATTACCGTGATGGCCTATGCTAGTGCGATGAGAGGCTCTCGGCCGTTGAATTGCCCTTCTCGTCTTGGGCGTTGATAGAATTTCTCACCAAACATTATCCAGGTTGGGTCTACGCTAGGCAGAGCTCGCGATCCACATTACCCCATGTTTTCACAGATCTGACGAAAGTACGGAGCAAAGATGAGTCTTTTCAGGTTCAAATCGCCCTTTTTGGACAGCTGAGGTTGACTAAATGCTAATGTACGAACCCTCTTCTGTCCCATCGGCCAAGCTCATCATCCCAATCCATCATCAAAGGAGTGTGAGAAACGAAAGTAGGTACAGCTAACAAGCGTAGATACAAGAATCTGGGTAGTATGTACAAGAGAGCCTCTTACTCCTTGATGGACTTGTAGCCGCCTCCCTTGCCACCCTTTCCGCCCTTGTAGATGTTGATGTTGATGGTCACGGGCGCATTGAAGTCAATTTCACCGATGCACATTTGGAACTGATTGCTGTGAGAGACGCCCGAGGAATGGGGATAAGGTACTTACGCCGCTGTTGTTGTTGCAGCAAATGATCTTTGCGTTGCAGACCTCAGAGTTGGAGCAGGTTTGAGCTTTAGGGTGTCAGGTTACTCGCACAGTAGGAGAGAAAAAGAGGAAAACTTACTTCCGTCAGCGCTGGTGGTGCAGCAGTACTGGGTTCCAGAAGAACAAGCGTTGCCCTGGTTATTAGTCGGAGCAGGACAGTTCTTGTCACTGCCCTTCTTAGCTCCTTCACACAGATCAAGTTAGATTCATCACTTTCTCATTTCCAAGTGAACTTACGACGAAGAGCTGGCATTCTGGGCCAGGGAATGTCTCCCATGGAAGGTGCTCTAGGCTCAATGTCTCGAGCCTCAACCTCAACAGCCGGCTCGGCGACAGGCGAAGCAATAGCGCCCTGCAGAACGGCGAGGCCGTAGAAGATGGTGGAGAATTGGAGCTGCATGATAGCTTAAGGCACAAGACGAAGCTGAAGACAGAAGAGTGACAGAGAGAGAGAGAGAGTGTGTGTGTGTGCTCGAGTAATGTGAACGAGTGGAGTAGTGATGCCGAAGATAGTTTGAGGGAGACAGAGACTGGTATTTGTGCAGATGTCTTGAAGTACATGCCCCGTAAGCTGAAATTCCAAATTGGCACCCGTTGCTACTGTGGACGTTTAGATGACAATAAATGACATAAGTGCCGTCTGTGTTAAGGTTGGGCTGCTCGTGTTGGGGACTGCGGATGTCGGCGTTGGGTCAATGCGCATATGCATGGTGATCCGGGGTATACGGTAATAACCAATATTCAGCCAGCCATGATATGAGCCACTGAATAAGCTTTTTAGTCTTGGGACTTTGGCCTTTGTGACGAGATCTATTGAACCTTGCTTTTAGTATTCCCATTTCCTTCTAGTTACGACCGTTTTAAACGTCTCGTGTCTTACACGTGATTCCAGGTCACTGCAACGTAATTGTTCTCGAGTTCAAGACTAGTAGATCAAGTATTTGGAGTTTCGTGGTAGACAGAGTGCACTGCTTATGTGGTGAGGCCCGAGACTCTAGGCGTGCTGCAACATCTGTGCTGTTACATGCGTCAAGCCCTCGCATCTGTTGGTCCATCTTCCCCTGCTGATCCGGGTCTCGGCCTCCGAATCGAACAACATAGCCAATGAAACAATCTGTCATTGAAGCCTAATTCGCCGATGCATCCTCGCCTCCGTTGACTACCCTTATGCATTACATGTGCTGTACTCACAGGCTGTCGTTGCGGCTGAGAAGCCATGCTTGTGTCTTTAGCTCACCTCGCCGGATCATTCGGAATCTCGGTGCCGACTTAACCTGAGGTATTGGACTCAGCTCATCCGGACTATCGCTTGAGGCTCAACCTAGACCTGGGTCTCGATCAAGCCTCTTGTCCTGTCCTCCAACGATTTCACGATGTTAGTTCAGTTGTGGAGTTAGCCAACCTCTCGTTGGGCTTCCCTTTGCATGAATTCGGCGCTCATTATGGTCTAAGAGGCAGGAAAAGAGTTCGATAGCTTCAAGTTCAGCTGACACAAGTCCACTTGGGCGTCAAGAGAGGGTATCGTGAGGTCTCAAGTTGAACAAGACTTGCATTTCTGTGAGACCAAAATGTGTATATAAGGACGACTATTCTCCCCCTAAACTCGTCTTTTCTTCATCACTCACTCACTCAACAATTAACTCAGATCTCAAATTAACTCTTCAACACTCTCTTTCGAGACAATCACTTCTTAACAATCTTCAACATGAAATTCACCGCCTCCGTTCTTGCTCTCCTCGCCGTCGCCACTGGCGCTCTCGCCTCTCCTCACG
>JAAOAY010000454.1:0-40488 GCA_013396255.1 Fusarium sp. NRRL 25303 | reverse complement strand
TAAATTAGTAGATTATCACACTGAATTTTGTTAAGAAGGGTTAAGAACTATACTAAACGTAAGGTGAACCAGGCAGAATAAAACTAGAAAAACTAATTTAATTTTAATAATTTAAGTTTAATTATATAATTCTCTACTTAATTAAAACTATATATTTATTATTTTCTATTTTTAAATTCAATATTTAATAAAAGATTAAATTCATTTTATTTATAGTTATTCTTCTCTATATTAAATAAAGCTAAAAACCCTTTCTCTTAAAACATTTCGGTTATATAACTCAATAGTTTCCCCTTTCATTATGCCTTCCAGATATAGCTCTCCAACAAGCTCTACCATAGTCCCTTGACTTCTAACGACATAGGGTACTCCCCCGCCAAAAAGGACACAGATGTTATCACCAACACGGGTGTCCGACGGCCCGAGACCCATCTTCCCTGTCGAGCTCACGATGAAGGACCTGAAGAAGCAGTAATTACTTGCCAGATTCACGTATTTCTCCGGACTCCCACCTGCTTGTAAGTGAAGCAGATCCATGTCATCATCTTCCGTTCCGTGGCTCTCTAGAGTCACTGGTAGACTGCGGAGGTATGCAAGTCCGTCTGAAAAGATCTGTTCCTCGCCATTTCCAAAGGATTTATGTTGTCCGGCAGTTGTAGTATCGATAAAGCGACGTATCGATGTCCTCATATTATTGGCCTTGACTTCTGACGTCACTATATCCCATATATGACAAATATCTGAATCAAATGTTTGTCGAAAGTCTTCCTTGGATTGACCTACACAGTTAAAAGGAATTACCACAGCGACCTTATCTACTTCTAAACCGCCGAGACGGAATATCGATTGGTCATTTGTGTCGTATAACCTGGTCCTCAGATTCGTTGAGGCCATGTAGTGGCTAGGAAACCCAAAATGAGGGGGTTTAGACGAATCCGAGTAGTGCACCCAAGAAAGACTTGTTCGGATATCATTATTGAACACCCGGAAATCGCTCCAGTCGGGGATCCAGGACGGCATTTCAAGTTGATACTGGCGTTGCCTCGTTAGACTACCAGTTCCAATTGTGCCACGTGCACGAGTTAGTATAGCCAGTGTCCCTCCTTTCTCTAATAGAAACCGTGCAACTCTCTGGTATACCTCTGTTGTGCTCATGTCATATGTTGGGCGTAGCGGTTCAGGAATGGTAGACTGGCACTCCGCCGCTAAGCTAAGCAACGCAAAAACTTTGTCTCTCTGGTCGGTCGCACGAAATTTGATCTGCGTTATGGAGAGAAGAGCATCTAAAGGCCATTTAGTAACCTGACGTCGAAGGTTACCCATTGTGATTATGTTTCTAAGCTGCTCAGGTATCCCATTCTTGTAAAGATATCCATGATAACGCAGCCATGCTGCTGCCTTTTCGAGATGGCGCCAGGAATATGTAAACGACCCGTGAAGGATAACGGGGTCTTGAGGTGATAAGACCACCTCTTGAACTACCCAGATCCTTGAAAACCAACTCAAATGTAGTAAGTGCCATAGTTGTTTCCATGGCTTAATGCCGAACGTAGGCAGATCGAATGGGATGTTCGTGGACTTGGTCTTTCCAAGGACAGAGGTAGCCGACTGCGTTGCGTCTTCCAACTCGGCTCTCTGGGATATCTGGTATACGAGCTGCCAGGCGACGGATTCTGAGTCCAGCTGGGGTCCTAGCCACACAAGGGTTCGAATAGACTGCGAGTATATCTTTCCCATGATAGATACTTGTTGAGATCGTTCTGTGGTATCTTCTTGATTGATGCATATGCTGTCGATCCAAAAATGTGCCGATGGAGGATCCAGTTCGGCATCTTTATTGGGCATCTGAAGCCTTGAGATCATAACTGAAAGACTGGGCGTTATATGCATCAATTTGCCATTCACGATCAGTGACATGGTCCGGCTTTCCGTTCCCCAGGAATGGCTTAGGGCATAGAATGGTAGTGCTTGCCGTAGTGGGGTAACTACAATGGAACAGGCAGCTGAAGGACTGAAGCCGACATAAAGCAGCCGAATGTGACCTTCGGGTAAAGGGGAATAAGAATAAGTATCATGCTGTTCCATAGCTATGATAATGGCCCATGAATTGTGATATGCAATTTGAGCAGTATTGACAAGATGCCTGATGGTAAATGTGCGGGGTTGTACCTCAACTGTTTTTAATAAATTACAGCCTGTCTGGTGATTGAAATATGAGGCGTGACCTGTGGCAGGAAAGGAATATAGAAATTTCTGTCTAGTTATACTTAAGATGGACTATTATATTAGGCAAGACATATGAAATAGCCTTTGAACCAGTGGATATCAATTATGATGCTTCGAAAAAGGAGGCAATGCCCGAGTCACGATGTACAGCCCACTTGCATTGGAGTCTTAGATAGCTACAAGAGCCAAAGAAGGAGACCTTCGCCAAAAGTGGGTATTGTGACTTTGGTCAGACATGTTGGATTTTCAAGCTAGAATTCTAGAGTCCAGACTCATAAGTTTGTTTCATTAACGCCCTATAATTATAAGGCGTTCCTATTGGTGCGGATAGATTTTGAGGCCAGCGATGATAAGATTGAGGCCTCCCAGTTGTTGCTTTAACACGTGTCAATAAGCCCGGCAGTAGGCCACATGATGCCCGTTCAGCCTCACTGATCTTCAAGGGGGAGTGGAACCTTCCACACTGGATTTGTGTAGGAATACCAATCGGGGTAAAGGTAGGGTGAATTTGGCCTAAAGTGCCAAGGCGAGCTGCAGCTTCGCGGATCAGGTCATCTTTCAGCTTCTGCTTCACTGGCCGAGGAATCAGGGTGAGGCATGTCTTGGGCTGACACGAAGTCGTCTGACGTTCTTGTGTAACATGAACTCATTTATCTTTTTATATTGCAATGTCATGCTTTGAAACGTATGACCTTCGAGTCAGACTTACCTATCGCTTATATGCAACTTTTAAACCTCTGTTTGAACGCGCAATGAATGGTGCAACATCTGACTCCCCGTCTCACACAAGACCACGTGTTGGGCTTATCCAAGTTCATCCGAACGCAGGATCTACAGACCCTCAGAGCCTCAGGCACTTTGAGATTGAGTAAGTACATCGACAATCTTTTTGATGGCGCATTTTAATTCTATAGCATTATTGCCATCCACGGCCTGGATGCGGAAACTCCGAAGACTTGGCTCGCGTGGGAGGATGAAAACGATCCCAACTCGACAAAGATCAATTGGTTGCAGGATAATAAAATGCTGCCAAGCTTGGTGCCCAGGGCGCGTGTTTTGACATATCAGTGGAATGCAAGATATGATGAAGTCGCTTCCACAGTGCCATTCGAGTCGCAGGCCTTTATGCTGCTGGACGACATTTACAATGAACGTTTCTTCTCGGTAAGAAGGATTTACTGCCATTGCTTATAAGCATTGCATTGACAGAAGTTGTTAGGAACACAAGCGGCCAATCATCTTCATCGCGTCTTGCTTTGGTGGGCTACTGCTAGCCAGGGTAAGTTAGAGCCCTTGCTGGTTTCGTTAACTGCTACTGCTTATCCATATGGACCAAGCATATTGCAAAGAGGCCAGTTCAGCTTCCTCCTAGCCCCATTCTTAGTTGGTTGACTGACAGGAATTTAGGCTCTTGTGAGTGCCGCTTCTCCTCTCCACGCAGCACGCGGTGGGAATTCCGCCGAAGTTTTGAGGGACACAGTAGGCGTCATTTTCCTAGGAACACCATTCCGCTCCTCTGATCCAACAGGGAGGGCAGCTGCTAAAATTCGGTACGAAGCCGCATTGGCTTCAGGAAAGGCATGTAGCCCAAATTTGCTCCAGTATCTTCGACAGGGCTCGATGCATGAGTCCAGCGGACTGGACGAGCTTGTCGTGAATTTTCAAAGCTTGATCAACCACCGCAATTTCAAATTTGATATTACCTGTGCTTATGAAACTCTGACCACGAAAACAAGTGTCTACAAGAGTAAATTGGGCAATAGGTACGAAGAATTTGCAAGAGGTAGAAATGCCGAGTTTGTGGTAAGTAGTATCGCGTAATTTGAATTAAGGCTAGAAGCTAAAGTATAACTGTTCAGGTTGTAGACCACAACTCAGCTCGACTCGGTGGCACAAAGGAATTGCCACTTGACGTCAGGCATAACATGCTCCACAAATTCAATTCTCCCGATGATCCCAGCTTCCGCAAGATTGCACAAAGGCTACGAGAAATTATTGATCAGAGCGATCAAATTATGGCACAGAAGGGTGAGAATTTAGGTTTCTATTAATTTTGCACTTATCATAGGCCAAGGCATTATACTACCTTCTATTGAAGGGTCTATTGATCTAAATGGCAGCCTTATGAAGTTCTTAATATGCAACGTGCCAACTCTGAATTCATCTTTAAGTTACAAAACTGACCTACTGAAAGAGCATAATCACATTCTTACTCGCCGCAACAGCCAAGCAAAAAGGGAAAAGCCGGAAGAGTGGCAAGCAAAATACCTTGAAGCATTGGACTTTGATGGAATCGACTATCAGCCACAGCAATTCCGTGAGCCCGGAGACACAGCCTGCAAATGGTTGATTGAAGATCCTTCTTACTCTAAGTGGTATGATGATGGACATGGCACCTTCTGGATACTAGGACATGCCGGCACAGGTAAAAGCACGCTGATCAAGCAAGCTATAAAGCGTTGTGAGGAGCAAGCTCATCAGGATCGGACAGTGGTCTTATCCTTCTTCTTTCACAATCAGGGAAAGCTTCTCCAGCGTACATCGGAAGGCCTTTTCCGAGCTCTTCTTCATCAACTCATCGAAAAGCTCCCGCATCAAATGAGGCCCTTCGCCGAGAAATTGGATCTGAAAAAGTCCAGATTGAATCAAGTTGTATGGGAAGACAGGATGTCAGTTACGAACTCAAATGAGCCAATATGGCCAGCTCCCTACCTCATGAAACACTTTGAGGATTCGGTCGAAGAGCTCGTCGAACGGTTTGATATCCGTATATTCGTGGACGCACTTGACGAATGTAAGGATAAGGAATGGAACGACGAAGAAACTGCCGACGTGTATAACCTGGTGCTTAAGATGCAGGAGATAACAGAAAGGCTTTGCTCTAAGCCACGGAAATTCAGTATTTGCTTTGCGTGCCGCCGTTACCCACAGCTTGCGCGTTTAGATCGTCATAACCATGTTTTTGTGGAACACGGCAATGGGAAAGACATCGAAGAATATGTATGTCGGGAGCTGGAGCGGGAAATTACTGGCGAAGAATACAAGGATCGACGAGAAACGCTGAAGGATGAAATATTAAAGGCTGCCGATCGAAACTTTCTATGGGTAACAATAGTGGTGCCTAAACTTCTCATGATGAACCGTGGCGGAAGAGCGGATCTTATTGCTGAACTTCACAAAATCCCCCAGAGGATTGAGGATATTTTCGCGACTGCAATCAGCTCTCTGCCGAAAGAAACACGCCCCCTGTCGCTGAAATTCTTCCAGTGGGTCTGCTTCGCAACGAGGCCCTTGGATGTTTCCGAAATTCGGTTCGCTATTAACATTATCCCAGAAAAGCAATACCGGTCATTTGATGACCTTCCTCAACCACTTTGGGGTAATACTGACGAGGACATGGAGAATCTTGTCTGTACCCTATCTGGAGGACTAGCTGAAGTAAGAGTTTCAGGAGAGGTTTTCTTTATTCACCAGTCTGTCAAAGACTACATGATCCGCTCTGGGTTTTGTTGTCTGGATTTATGTCAATCAGACACACAACAGGTGTTGAAGGGAGGCCATTATCTGTTGCTTAACTCATGCCTCTGGTGGATGGCAGAGAGTACTATGTCAAAAGCTTCCGACAGGTTGCTGGATTCCTTCTCTGAAGAAATCATCCATACTACTTTTGCATCACTGCCTGCAGTGACTGATGATTTCTTTGACAATTTCGACATTTCCTCGGATATTTCCCCAGATATTTCCCCAGAGAACATCCGCCTCGAGATAGATGCTCTCAGTGAGTCAGAACGTCAAGGTCTTCGGGAAGCCTTCAAGCAGACCACTACTCGCAATTGGGATAGCAGTCTGCCCGAAGACTATAGCCAGGGCAGCGATTGGTCTCAATTTGATGAGTGGCTTTTTGTGGATGAAGTGCTGGCTTGCTATTTATTCTGGATAACTATCCTCTTTACCACACCCTCGGCATTAGGGTATATGTATGCCGTTGGCAGTTGGACAGACCACGCTGTCCAGTGTCTTACAGATATGCCAGAAAGCATCGGGGCTGAGATCCTCAGACTCGGGCTTGATCTCTTCTTCTCGAGGGCGCAGCCTACGCACATCTTTCTTCACAACCACGTGTTCATCACGCTACACAGGGTAGCAATGGCTTCAAGCCCTGTTGTGCTCAGAGAACTACTAGAACAAGATAGTGACAGATCTCTCGATGTGAACTTGAGGAGTGCTGACGATATGACTCCCCTGATGGGCGCATTAGAGGAAGGCGCTTCAGAGAATGTTCAAGTGCTCTTGAAGCGCAACGACGTTGAAGTGGACGCCGAAGATATCAACAACAAAACTGCACTACTCATGGCTATCGAGTCAAAAAACTATTCTATTGCCGAATTATTGATCAACAACAATGCAGACATTAACCACCAGGACAACAAGGGATTGACAGCATTGATGTATGCTGTGCAGGGCGATAAGAATGAAATAGTGGACCTATTATTAGAACACGGCGCAAGAACCGATATTGAGGACAACAATGATTTATCAGCAGTTGACCATGCTACAGATACATGTTTTTCAAGACTCCGTCACCATATTATCCAAAAGGTCAAGAGACAAGAGATGGAACTCAAGTAAGAAGAAGGGGAATTATGGAAATTAGTTATCTCTATTCGTCGATGTATCTGTTGTTGCGTTCTTTATACTAAAGTCCTCGTCATAACTGCCAGAAAGCTTTGTCAAAAGGTGAAAGAATATTGTTAATTATCATAGGTCCTACTGTGGTGTTGAAAAATAATGCGTAAATGTAAGAATGAAGCTATGAACATGGCATTGGGGATTGGTTCCTTTTATCCATCAGATTATCTATTGTTTATATCATAGGTATATATGAGAGAATGGAATAATATATACTTTCAGCTACTTTCTCTATGTCTCCAACGACAAGTCTCACGTCAAACCTGGCAGTCAGTGTCTTGCACGCGGTTCCAGCCCTAAGGCCTAGTTTACAACGCTGAGAATAATGGTCTTGGCGTCTCTTTGCCTTGCAAAGGTTCTCATTTGCAGCGCATTAATAGGGTGCTTCTCCCTAACCGTAAGCATACTAATGCCTCTATCTGCGGGGTACTATCATTGTTATAGCATCATGACAGATATAGTACGTAGGCGCTACATAAACTGTGTTAAGCTTATGATGTAGTCATGCGCTAGCGAGTGCTCCCTAATCCCTGATTTGCCTAGTCAAATTGAAGGCTTGTCAGTTGGAGCAAGACGAGATGAGCGGGAATGGAAAGGATGTCTCTTGCACCCTGCGAATTGTATCATAGCTGCGACATGCACGCCCTACAACTCAATTGAAAATGGCAGGTATGAAAGGGCTATGTCATATTTGCAACACAAGAGAATATCATACCCCAATTTGCGCAACTACCCAACGTAACAGGGCACGCGTTGTTGCATAAACTTGCAGTCATAGTCTGGCGCTTTCTAAAAGACTATGGACCATAAATAACAAGACATTGGCTCTCTTGGCATACTCGGCATCCTCTAGAGTCCTGAGACAAGACTTCAAAAGACCCGCTTTACTAGAACTCCAATCTTTTGCTGCACCTGTCACTCTACTATACTCGAAATGGGTAAATCCGGCAAGGAGATGGCATCGCCAGCATATAAGCCCCCGTTCCCGCCAACCTCGTCCCTGGTCTCTCGGGATGATGTCGTCCTCCCAGCAGCCTTCAACGATATATCGCCCTTAGCAAGGGAACTGCAACCACTAAGATATGAAGCTAGAGATGAGGTGCATAGATTTCTCAGCGCCTTTCTCGATCTTTCTCGATTCAATGCCATACGCAAGATGTTATGGCTAATCGCCGTCCATGGAGCTCCTCGATCACTATACTACCAGAAATTCCTACGCCGCGAAATTGTGATCGCAGAAGAACTGGACCTCCATCTTGTTTGGGCCAAGTCGAGGATATTTATCAAGCCACTACCGGATTTTCTCCTCAACTACGATTTCTGGGAGACCAACATATCCTGTGACCCTCAATTGCACCGAGCAGCCTGCGGCCTTCTATACTCTTATTGTGGCCTTATTCGCTTTGGCCATGATTTGCGGGTGGCTCAAGAATCTCGCCTGATCAATGAGAACCTGGACTACCGAGCTTGGTCGGATTTTGCCCGTACAATACTGCCAAATCTCAACCCCAAGGACCCCAATATTATGGACAAGCGATTCCAGTACGGCGAGCTACGGTTGAATCGACTCGACACGATTTACCGATATTCGCCTTATAAGTTTTCCATATCCAGTATCCTTCAAGGCTTCCCCCATGCTTTGACCGAGAGCTATGTGCCTTACATGGACCAGTATAACAACGCAGTGTCGGCTTTTGGTGTCATTGTCATAATTTTGTCGGCCTTCAATCTATCATTAGCCTCACACTCGAACAGTCCAGATCCTGATCTTCAGCAAGCAGCATATGGCTTCAGTATATTTGCGATGATTTTATGCGCCGCCATTACTGGATTGTTTATTGTCTTACCCTTGATTTCCTCACTAGCGACAGTCTATGGCTCTTTTGCGGTACGAAGACGACTTGAGAATAGAAATGAGGACAATTATGCGTAGCTTAGTTATCATTACCTGCATGCTGTATTCTTAGTCTAGTATACTTTTATTACGATGTTTATGCTTAAGAGAAGAGAACCAAGTAAAACTGTGTCTATAAGTATCTTCTCTTAAGGATACTTATTTACCTTGTGTGAGGGAGCCTTTATGGTGGTCTCGAGACTAAAAGTACCCCTCATCTCTTTATGCTGTGACTTGGATATGTAATGCATGCATATGGAAACCCAGCCATCATCATAATTATCTAAGAGACAGTTTATGATCTAGATAGATTGTGAGTGACCTACAGTATCTATAGAGGAGAATAAAGAAATATATATATATAACTATGACCTTAATAAAGATTAGAAATTGTAAAATCTCTAACTAATTCCTCAAGAACATCTATTTTCCTGGGTCTTTAGATCTAAATCCAATAGCCCGTGTCACAGCGCCATTCTAGCTAATGGAGAATTTTTTAAATAGGGAGATCAAAGACTTCGGCGTCTTTTTGCCTTGCAAGAGGGACTCTTTGCAAGAGGAGCAGCAGTTTCAGTAGCCTTTGCAGTCGTTGAAGCCTTCACGGCAGTGCTAACAGAAGAGTGTTCCTCGGGGATGAGGCTGCTCAGTGCGTCGACGGAGGCCGTAGGAATAGCAAGTGAAGTAACCTCGTCGGTAACAGCAGAGGTAGCAAGAGAAGCAACGGTGCTGACGGGGATAGTTACATCAGCTGCAGCAGAAGTGTTAGCGGCGGTCTCAGCCTCATCGGGGACGGAGGTCTCTACACGAGCGGTGGCTTGAGCCTTGGCGCCGTCGGCCATTCGGGGACTGATAGCAGCAACACCAGGAAAGAAAGAAGGTCGGATGGTAGGGATCGCAATGGACACAGTAAGACCAAGACCATTCTCAATCTCCCCGTCCATGGTCGGAGTGGCGGCACTGGCAGCATCGACAGTCTGCGTAGTCGTGTAAGCACCACCATCGCCCTCCTTAAGACAGACTCCGGATCCGTAAGCGTTCTTGCAAACATGCTCAACAGTGTCGCCCTTGTTGCTACCAACAGCAAAGTCATCGACCTGCATGTCAGTGCAGGGGACATCGGCAGGGCAGTTGAACTTGATAGGTCCTCTCTGATGGCCATCGGCGCAGGTTCCGGACCAGCCGGAGAAGGTCATGTTGGTGTAGAGAATACCGTCGCCGGCGATGGGCTTCATGGAGCTCCACTGGGCATCGAGATCGAGTGTGTAGGCGTTGGAGTGGCCGGCGAAGTTCTTGAGAGCAACGTTGTTGACGGTGCCGCTGCCGCCATAGGATTTGAACATATACATCTGATTGGAGCGCTGTGTGTAGATATTTTTGTACTCGATGTCGTGGATATCTAGTCTGGATTAGCGTTGATTGGGTAAGTTGGGAGTAGTGGTTACCAGTATCGGTGGCGAGGGATCCCATGGCGCAACCGCCGGACCAGTTGCAGAAGATGTTCTCGATCAAGAGGTGATCAGAGGGGTTCTTGACGGTGACACACTCATCCTTGTTGCTGACTTCAACATCGTGGATACTAAAAAGCGTTAGCACAACTGAACACGAAAAAAAGCGTCATGAGGCGTTACTGAATGTTGGTTCCCCAGACGTCGATACCGTCGAGACCACCGCGATTGCCTCCGTGAATGGCCATGTTGTACACTTCGCCATCGGAGCAGGTATCTATGGAGAAGTGGAACGCGGGCGCTACTTCTGTAAGTATGATTACTGATTGGGCGCGGGGAACTCACAGTCAACCAGAGCAACGTCGTGGATGGAGAAGCTATTGACGTCGGTGAATCGAAGGATACGGGGCCCATATTCATTCTCTACTTTACGTTAGTGACTTGAACAAGACTCACGGCCATATTTGGAACAGACTCTTATGGAACTCATATCCATAACCCTGGATAGCTCCCTTGGAGGTGCTACTGTAAAACTCAAAGTCTTCCAGATGCTTGAACATGAACATATTGCCTCCATCGGTGCCAATTCGGTAGATAATTCCATCGAGACGGAACGACATGGGCTTGGAAGACGTCAGTGTCACCCAAGTACCCATACCATAATCGCCTTGTGGGACGTAAACTTCTCCGCCACCAGTTCTGCAGTCATTCCAAGCTTTTTGAATTGCCGGACCATTATCAGTCTTGGCATTTGCCTTGGCACCATAGTCGACAATGTTGCAAGTCTTGATGGCAGCCTTGGCTGAGGCAGTAGTGAGAGGTCCAACCTTTCCGTTCAGCTGCGCGGCAGCCTGGACGGCGGAACCAACGGCAATCAATGCCGAAATAAATGAGTGACGCATAGTGAAAGTAGAGGAAAAAGAGTGTGTATGAAAATACGTGTAAACGAATGACAGTTATGGCACCGAACAGAAACGACAGACAGAAACACAAAGAGATCTGCACCCTCCGAGGTTCCGATTATATTTAAACTACAGAGACCATTCGTAATCCTACAAGCTAGCGTTCGATATTGATGAAGAATGATCGGATATTAATGAAGGTCATTTCATTGTGGGTCACGTCTCCCAATTGCAGGGTTCATGAAACGACCCAATGGTTCGGCACGACCAAATCTGGAAAACCCACCAATAAGCAATTAGAATAATCGGGTATAAGATGCCGCGACGCTTCTAGATTAGTTAGTCCCAAACATGCCTCTTATCGATCAAGGGGTTATACGCGTACATATCGTGAGCCCTCGGGTTTCCTAAAGGTTATTTCACCGGGAGCATCTGTCAAGTCGAGCGCTCTCAGCAACGAATTTTATATCGATCAGAGGGTTTACCACAACCTATTCACAAAACAGCTTCAATCCATGTCACTGTAGCGGGAGGCGGCTTACGTTACACGACAGCGTTTGGTTGAAAGACTAGCTGAACTGCCCATTGCCTCATAGCATCTATAGTAACTTTATATAGAAACAATGAGATGAAAATAGTAATAATACATATGGGAAGTAAACGTAGATATGACCCAGAAGAAAATACCACTCTTTAAACTCTTCACTAACGCCATCGCGAGCGTCAAAATGATCAAAATCTGGCCAAGACCTGCTAGTCTTCAAGTTGCTCTATCCAAGGTTTGCGCGTCACACATCTGCTTATACATACCATTCTGACTGATGAGGTCATCATGTTTGCCAGCTTCCACGATTCTGCCTTGATAGAAGACGCAAATCTTGTCAGCGTCACGAATTGTCGATAAACGATGGGCTACTGCAATAGTAATTCGATCACCACTGGCGGCAGCGTCCATCAAAGCCCTTTGCACAACCCTCTCCGACTCGGTGTCAAGTGCCGAAGTTGCTTCGTCTAGCAAGATGATACTAGGGTTTCGGATTAGAGCGCGCGCGATGGCAATTCTTTGTCTCTGTCCTCCAGAAAGCTGGCTACCACCCAGGCCACAAAGGGTATTAAGCCCTTCGGGAAGAGAGCTCACAAAGTCCCATACGTTTGCGGCACGGCAAGCTACTTCCAAAGCATCATCCGTGACATTAGCCTGTTCCTCTGGACTGATATCGAGTCCAGCAGTAATGTTCTCGCGAATGGACTCGGGAAACAGAGTAGGTTCTTGTTGAACGAGAGCTATTCTACTACGGTAAAGACGAGGGCTGATGGAAGTGAGAGCCGCTGAGCCGTCGATATCGATAGTGCCACTTGTTGGGTCGTAGAAGCGCTCAAGAAGAGATATCATGGTACTTTTTCCACAGCCAGATGACCCAACAAAAGCCATAAACTGACCGCGTTCGATCTGAGAAACGTCAGCATGGTTCTACTCAGCTGCGGCTAAGTACTTACAGATAGAGACAAGCCTTTGATGACTCGTTTTTCGGGAGCAAGAGGGTAGGAGAAATGGACGTTTCGGAACTCAACTGAACTCACGTCGTTTGCAGGGCCCTTCTCGCGATTATCGTCAGTGTCTCGGATAATCGGCTGTAGACAAGTAAGCCAAAAGTAGTAATTGGCGGCGGAGTTGGCCTTGGTGAAGCCTGGGTCCTAGAGTCAGAAGCTGTTGGGACGTATGGGAAAGGACATACTTACTGCTTGAGAAACTGAAGATTGTACCGGCGGCTTGACCGGAAAAGAAAACACCCAAGAATGATATGATGAACTGAGGAAAGGTGACTTCTCCTTGCGAAACCAGCTTTGATCCAAACCTGAAGCCGTCAGTCATAGTTGGCAATACAAGAGAATGCCAGAGACTCACCAGAACCCCAGCGCAAGAATAAAGAACTCAATGGACTGAGTAAAGGAGAACCAGATCATCATG
Organism: Fusarium sp. NRRL 25303; assembly: GCA_013396255.1. NCBI lineage: Eukaryota > Fungi > Ascomycota > Sordariomycetes > Hypocreales > Nectriaceae > Fusarium > Fusarium sp. NRRL 25303. The sequence continues at coordinate 27,363 of JAAOAY010000454.1, read as the reverse complement.
CGAAACAAAGGTTTTGTCGAATTCCAGACTGCCCTGTCAAGCTCGGCCGTGTACCTAGTCAGAACGCTCTTCTCAATCGCAAGCGACGAGACTGTACGGATAGCATTCACGCTCTCAGATGCTATTGCAGCACTGGCTGAGAATCTCTCATCAATACCAGCGTTCAACCGCGTTTCAAGGCGGATGCGGGCAAACCCGGCGAGTAAAAGAGGAGGCATCCCGGCGAAAACACCAACAAGCCCAAGCTTCCAGGCATAGGCTAGAGCAAGGATGCTGCTGGCGATAATATTGATGATGCACTGAAAAGCCAATGCTACGTTGAACCCCATCAGTTCCAAGATACCCTGAGAGTGGGAGTCTACGCGGCTGACAAGGGCGCCAATAGCGTTCTCTGGTCTGTCAAAGAACCGCAGATCTTGCCTTAGCATACTGCGGAAAAGCCCTTCTCTGACATTATGGCTGAGAGTCTGTTTCAAATCAGACTGGTGTCTACTGAGCTTGCTGCGCTGAACTTACCTGAGCAATAATGTTGGAAATCCATCCCATGATGAAGAATACAATCAAGCTTCCAAGGCCGAGGACAAAATACATCAAGGACACAAAGTCGCCGCCCTTGGCCAGATTAGAGGATGTAAAGACATCCATGACTTCAGCAAGCAGTAGTGTTTGTCCGGGGTAGACGGCAGCTATATCCATTAGTTAGAAGGTTCATGACGAAAGGCGGCTATGGGCATTGGAACTTACCTCCGATGGCACAGGCAATGGAGATAACCACGAAGCAAGTCCTGAGCTCAGGAGCTGACTTGATCATCTTCCAGATGGTATGCAAAAGCCCCGTAGACTCATATAGACTGAAATCCTCCCTCCTGATCTGAGAGGAGATATCCTCGTTGACCACTGTGTTGTATTTGACGAGTGATTGTACCGGCTCCACGGCGCCAGTAGATGCTGTTGACTCGTCGTCAGAAGCCTCTATAGCCAAGTTCTGTTTATCAGTAGATAAATCCTGGGCCTTCACGAGCTTAGCATAGGTGCCGTCAAGGGCCACGAGGTCATCATGGTTACCCTGCTCGACAATCTTTCCCTTGGACATCACCACGATGTTATCGGCGTCTCGGACCGTGGCAAGCTTGTGGGCAATAACTAGTGTGGTCCTGTTTCGAGAAGCATTGTCGAGTGCCTTTTGGACGATAGCTTCAGAGTGCGGATCGAGAGCCGAGGTAGCCTCGTCTAGCAAGAGGATAGAAGGGTCAGAAACTATACTTCGAGCTATAGCGATTCTTTGCTTCTGTCCTCCCGAGAGAAGCCCTCCCCTTTCGCCGATGCGTGTTTCGTACTGTTCCGGAAGGTTTTGGATGAACTCGTCGGCGAATGCAAGTTTGGCCGCGTATTTCACCCGTTCCTCTTGGTTTTCTCTTGACTGGTTCTCCCAGGAAGTACCAACGAGGCCATTAGCAATGTTCTGGAAGACGGTTCCGTTGAATAGGACGGGTTCCTGTACATCGTTAGCGTCAGTTGCTGAGGTCATATGTTAAACACACCTGTTGGACAAGTCGCATTGTGGTACGAAGCCAGGTGACACTCAGATCTCGCAGGCTGATTCCATCGATCGTGATATCACCAGAGGAAGGGTCATACCATCGTTCCAGAAGGCCAATGATTGTACTTTTTCCAGAACCACTGGCACCCTGCTGAAACGTTAACTCGGTTCTAGCCCGAAGAAAGAATATCTCGTACCACCAAAGCTGTAACCTTTCCGGCCGGAATGTTAAGAGAAAAGTCTTCGAGGACACGTGTGTCAGGCCGCATCGGGTAGGCGAAGGAAATCGATTTGATGGTGATGGTTCCAGATACCTTGGTAGGAGTCTGGCCTGAGTCGTCGAGCGGGTTGATCTGCGAGGTCCTGTCGATCAAAGCAAAAAGCTCCGCAGCGCCGGTGCCGGCACGAACAAAAGAAGATATGTTTGGAGCGATGCCATTGATCGAAGTTGATCCGATGACGACGGAGAAGAGGACACTTCCAGCGGTCAGCAAAGAGCAAAACTAGGAGCATGAACCAAGAGGCCTTACGTGAAGACGGTCCCAATACCATCTACCTCCCCTCGGGCTATCATCCTGATTCCCTGCCAGAAAGCAAGGCCCATACCAGCGTAGATAACAAAATATTGCCAGGCAAACATGACCCCATATACCCCAGACTTCCTGCGGCATAGCTGTCGGGAAGTGTCGAGGACGGACGTATACTTGTGCATAATCCTCGGCTCCAGGTTGAATGCTTTGATTGTACGGATACTCGCCAACGCCGTTTCGGCGTACTGAGCGGCTTGGGAGAGTATCTTCAAGTTCTTGCTGTCAATACCAGCGTCAATGGTGGCCATGGTGCCAATTACCAGCATAATAGCCGGCATGATGCAGATCAGAATGAGGGTAAGCTTCCAGTAACTGACAAACGCAATGATAAACGACGCAATAAAGGTAGTAAACGAGACAAAGAATAGCCCAAGCTTGTCTGCGATGCCGGACTGGATCAACTTTCCGTTGGATGTGCCTTGCATGGCGATGGACCCCGAGGTTCCGTGATCGAAATAGCTGATCTCCTGACTGAGGGCTGCTCGGAGGTATGATTGCCGGATGTTGTTTGTGACTCGGAAGGAAACGAATGTAAAGAGCGTGGAGTAAGTATATGTACATGCCAGCCGAGCGATGCCAATATACACAAAGTAGAGTCTGTTGTGTAACGTTAGATAGTTGTAGAGGAGTACATATCACGTGGATGGTTACGATTTGTTGCCGACGTCAGCCATGAAGCCCTCGGGATCTGTAGCTATACGCGCTGGATTGCCCATGACGTCCATTAGCTGACCTATAACGAGGTTCATCATTGCCATGGCTACGCCAGAGCCGATAGCGGCGAGGACGGCGATGGCTTCGAGTACGTAATCGAGAGGCTGACAGTAAGTGAAGATTCGCTGTGATTCTTAACATCAGTATACTCATTGACTCCAGTCTTCTCTTCGAGAAGTGCGTTGAGCGTCTTACCAGAAATGCAGCGAATCCAGACATTGGCTTTTGACCAGACTGATCAGAGCTGTGGTTTGGCGGATCTGTGTGTTTCGCACGTGCGACTTTGTCGGTGTTCTCCATAGTGACATGAAAAAAGGGTCAAAGAAGAATGGAGTCTGGTGCGGACACAAGGATGGAAGAAGTATTGAAAAGAAAGGAAAATATAGAGGAAAGTGTAGAACGAGGTGGATTGAAGAAAGGAGTGTAAGTAATAACAAATAGCTAGAAATGCATGTCAGTAGTAAAAGCAAGCGGCTAATATGCTTAGTTTTACTTTCAGTCCTGAGTTAAAAGATTCATTCATAGTCGTATTCCTCGTCTGTGGCCTGCGGTGTGCGGCTCGCCAAGAGGCCGTCCCCGCGGTAGCAGCATCTTAGTTAGCATCTCGGAGCGGACTGCCAAGGTTCCATGGTACCGCACTTTGGCCTTGCTTTAGGCCTGTCCTGGTATAGCCTCAGTGGAACAGGCACTGATCTTGAAAGTGATTGGTCCGGAGGGCAAGACCCATAACCCGCAGCTTAGCGTCGGTAGCAAGCTTTGACTACTGTAAGCTTCAGAGTCTTCGGCTTGCGGACTCTCAATTTCCTTCCTCCGCCATCATCTTGGTCCAATTTGGAGCATTCCTGGCAAGGCCATCTTGCGGAAATGGTGACGGAAAGGGCTGATGCCGCGCACTTGTTGGGTCAAGAGGCAGATCATCTCCATCAGGACGAAGAGCATGACGACATTGGTGACGCCCCTTTGTCCACAATTTCAGCAAGTCCCCTGGAAATCAAGCGCAGCTCTTCAACTGACCGAATAAAATCAGTGTGATCGGTGCCGACGCAGAAAGGTACTATAACTGTCTCCTCATGTTTGAAAAGACTCCGTTGAAAGTTATTGTTTTAGCTGATTTACAGGATTGTTAGGTGCGCTGCGACAGGAGACATCCGTGTGCCTACTGTGTACGCACAGGGAATAACTGCACGTATCCGTCTAGGCACAAGCCTAAGGAAAGACGACAACGCGTTTTTATCTCGGAGACATAGTGAGTATATGCCTCTCTTTTTTGTTCTTCTTATACTTACCGGACTGAAAACTCTCAGCGAGAAAAAGATAGATGATATCGCGCAGAAACTCGCAGAGCTAAGCAATGCCTTGGGGGCTGGCCAAAACCCAACTCGTGGCGCTGCACCTGCTGAAGCTACTGCATTAAAGATCGCAACACAGCCACCCCAAACAACACCTCCATCACCTAGCAATGACGTTGGGTGTGAGCTTCTTACTCCAAGGCAGGAGCATGAAGGAGAATCCTCTCTCTCAGCTCAAGCCGCTTTTGCGAATGAATTCCTCGAGGATGCCATCATCAACAAGCCAAATGGCGTCGATATCGCCACAGAGATGTCTTCCGTTCTACAGTCTTTGAAAAAGTCGTTAGGAAGGGATTCAAAGCCACAGGAACTGGATTATCTGTATTCTCATGCTAGAGCCCTCAAGTCAGGACTTACACTGCGCAACCTTCCTATGCCACCCGTTGAGAAAGCTTTCATCTGCCTCAGAATGGCCAAAGGTATTAGGAATCGTATTTTCTTACTTCTGTGTTTGACCAATGCTGAAAATTCTATAATAGAAAACCCCCGAGTCCGGTTCTTTTGGGATAATGAAGCGACGTCCTTTACTGACATCTTCCTCAAGGTGTATTCGCCAGGAGATATTACCCATGCCGATCTGATCACGGTTAACGCGGGGTTGTATTGGCTGTTTCGGCAATGCAGACAGATCATCACAGATCCATGGCAAAAGGCTGACCTCGAGACGCAGGCTCTCATCTGCAGGGACAATCTCGAGACCGTATTGGCCAATCTGCCCTTTCACCAACCTTGCAATATCACCACAGTCAGTTCAATGATGGTATCCGTAGGTAGGACCGATTATTTGCTCTTGCATCATGCTAAGTACTTCCAGAGCATATACTGCCTCGAAACATGTAAACCTTCTGCGGCATGGGACTTTATCGCGTCCGCGTCACACTTGAGCCAAACGCTAGGTTTACATAGCAAAGCCACCATGGCTCTCGATCCTCCAGACCTCAGAAACACCAAGATCAGAATATTTTGGCTTGTTTACATACAAGAGAAAGCTCTCTCTCTACGACTTGGTCGGTCTTCAACTATTCGCGACGCCGACATCACTATCCCGGTTCCGAGCATAGAGTCGAGACCAGATATAGGTTACTTTGGCCAACTGGACAAGATGAAAGGCTTAGCCTCTCTACAAGGCAAGATTTACGATCAACTTTATAGTTCTGCTGCCCTGGCACAGCCACAAGCTGTTAGAGCCGCGAGGGCAAGAGGTCTTGCATCAGAGCTTGAAGTGCACGCAAACTCAGTAGGACCTAGCGATGTATGTATCCAAAGAGCCCTATTGATGGTACCAAGACGGTAGAGATAATAGGTCTGGCCATCCCTTACTGACAAGTCCACAGAAGCTGTACTTGGATGCGATGCGTCAGGCTACCAGTAGCGAGTTTGTGAAGGCCTTCGCCTGCACCACCAAAGTGCTCCACTTATCCCTCTTCTGCCTCATATTCAGAGCCATACCTGCCGACACGAAACAGGGTGGTATGCTTGGAAGTGAATGTATTGATAGTGCCCACCGGGCTCTTGAAGCACACAAGGAATGGCAGTCTGTAGTGGCTACATTACAGGATGAATTTCTAGATACTTATGTACACTTGTATGTATTTCCGAATCTATGTCAGTACGTTTGTCTAACATTCTTTTTTTATAGGGCTCTCATACACTCGCCCTTCGTTCCATTCGTTGTCGTGTTTTGTCACATTATCGAGACTGGCGACAGAAACGGGCTTGAGCTGCTCGAAAGTGTCATCAAGACCTTACAACCTGTTTCAGACTCGGCGTTCTCGTCTGGGGCCAGGAAAGAGTTTCATCTATTTAAGGCTTTATACGATGCCGCTCGCAAGTACCTTGAAGCTAGACTCAGCAAAGAGAGTATCGGGGTTGGATCGTGGGAAAATACCTCTTCCTCTGCATACGTGCCAGCACCAACTCATCAACAGCCTGCCTTGGTCACGCCGGTTTTGAACTTGCCAAACCCACAAACTTCGATAAGTGCATCACTAGTAGGGACCGAAGGATGGATACCTCAGCAGTACGAGACGCCTGGTGATATGGATACTGATATCGACCAGTATGGCGCACAGCTTGGGAATTGGCTGCACATGAGCAATCAGATGACGAGGGCTCTCGAAGACAGCTATTTCTGGAACGATATGGCGTGAGAGAAATGTAAAAACTGAGTCTTACGACGCAATCGGTATCCCATACTTCAGAGATCAATTGTTTATAGACATCTCAGGTGTTTTGCCCTTCAAACCGGGTTCTCCTTCAGATCACTGTTGGGTTGATAGTTTCTTCAACGTAACAAACACAAACTTTGAGTCAAAGAAAAATACACCAGTCTCGCATAGCAAGCATTGCTGGTAAAGTTTTCGATGGTTGACGTTCCTTACCATGGATAAGCCTATGATTTATTAGCATTGTACTGAGCGGGAAGTTGAAAAGCTTACTCTGCCATCCCAGCACCAGAATGTGCCGGTATCATTGTGGTTCTTCTCGCTAATCACCTTAAGCATTCCTGAGACACTCTCGTCTGGCTCCAAAAGTGTTCCCACATCCCAAGTCCCAACTTCGCCCGAGTTCATATCCCTAGTCATCATCAGTCAAGCTGTAGTACTAGAGTGGGAGTACCTACGTGTGCACCTCGCCAGGGTGGAGAGCCAGAACACATATCTCAGCCCACTTGTTACCGCGTCTCTTCAACTCCTGCGCCATATGTCTCAGCATTTGGTTCAGTGCAGCCTTGCTTGCCGCATAGGCTGCGAAACCGTCTTCGTACGCTAGAAAATTGGTGGTTGACCCGGAGTCAGATGAGATGAAGATCAGTTTGGACGGTGGGCTATCGGGATTCAAATTGACGAGTTTCTGTGCGCATATGATGGGTCCAATGGTATTGGTTTCCATGTGGAATTTGAAGTTGTCGTAGGATCTTGGAGCTCAAGTCAGCGATAAAAATGTAGGGGAATGTTTGATGAAGTGTCATTACAATTCTGTTGCTCGGTTTGGGTATCTGAGAACACCTGCATTCATGACGATGTTATCGAGCCTGATTCCCTTGTTTACAAGCGCGCTCATCCTGGCAGCAAAGTTCTGTGCATGAAGCTGTTAGACGTGTGTGTAATGAGTGACTTGGAATGACAAGTTGGGCTGACATTGATGCTTTCGCTGCTTGCCACGTCGCACTGCTCAATGATACAATCTTCCGGATTACCATGAGCTTCAATCACCGCCGACAGTCCCGATGCATCTGGGTTGCGAGCTGTGGCAATCACACGGTTTCCTGCTTGGAGGAGCTGCTTAACATACTCGAGACCGATGCCCCGCGAAGCACCGACCACTACCCACGTTGCAGGTGTTTCGGTCGTGTTTGACATGATGGTTGTTCAGAATTGGGTTTGGTAAAGGTAGAACGAGTTCTGGATTATAATGCAACATGAGAGTTGGGACCAAGACGAGTATTTAAATGGTAGCTTCTCTCTCTTATCGCGTACCCAAGGTTGCGATTTAATACCTACATTTGGCTTAGTGAAAAATGCACTGCGGGCGCGGGGTAAGTATAGCCAGTCCGGCAAATCGGTCCTGATGGTGAGCTGTGTTATGTATATTATCTCCCACGATTCTAAACCCCTTCAAGACTCTTGCAAGTGAATCCTGACCTCTGTTGAGTATTAAAGTTCATGCATTTCAGTGTCAACATCTAGCTAGTGCGCGGTGCTTAAAAGCTGAGAACTTGGCAAGACATGCAATAGCAGGCTGAGGCTTTGTACATCAACGTGCAGAGGAAATCCACGGGGTCTTTCAATTTGGTCATTACGACACGACTCTATATCTGCACTATGTCACAGCTGTAGAGAAAATCTTCGTTGTTGGCCTCTCTGGCGAAGGCTTACAAGGTCTTCTTTGTAGTTCTATTTCTGATGAACAGAATTGTCCAGTTTCTGTAAAGAGCAGCTCGGTGATTGGCCAGATCCCATATCAGACCTACACTAAGTCATATCTGGTTAGAGCCTTTAGATTATGTCATTGCCTTTTAGGGCGAATGATCTTCTCCACGCGTCGCGAAATGCTCAACCCCCAGGATCGCGGATTGACAGCAGCATATGTTCCCATCAATTTTCTGTTTACCAAATGTCTTCAAATCCACAACCCTTGCAGACAAATAAACCCAAAGTCGCTCAGACATCTGGTGTTTCACCATCCTTTTGATGTATCAGCACACAGGGATCCCCCAGACTTCTCTGAACTCCTCCAACCGTTCAAGAGCAATCTCAAAATACTAGAGCTGTGATGGGATTGTCATGATGCACTTTCCTTCAACAGTCCGGGCATGAAATTCGCCGAGTTTACAGCCCTGTAATATCTCGCTATTCCTCCCACCGCGTTATTTGGACCGCATTGGTATAAGCAGGATCTAGACTTCTTGCAAATGCTCAAGGATCATATCCCCCCCAACCTGAAGGTTCTATTCCTGCAGGATATTTATCTATGTTGGTCAGAAGAGGAACGCGCTGAAGACTGTGACCCTGAAGCAATATTACTTCCTAATGACCACAAACTGATCAAAACGTTACTTACTAACATGGAATTTTCCCCGTCGCTAAGGTGCATTTCTTGGACATCGGAGATCGGCACCGTACCGCCAGAGGATCTTGATGATGTGGCCACAGAGTAGGGAATGGCTCTTGACTTGGTATCTAATAGACTGGAGCTGCCGCCTGATGTAAAATGGCTTGATAGCCTATGATGAGAGATGAATAGGATAAATGGTTTTTCATAATTCACTCAAAACGGCTGGAATGCTCCAAGACCAGGCGGAACGAACGTCTTAGCGATATTCTCATAGCCTAAAGCTTACCCTTATAGGCGGCAGTCATCCCCACAGTTCAATTGCTTGTGGACTGCAAGCAGAGTACAAAGGAAAACTATGAGAAATGTGGGAACCGGAATATTAAAGACTGATAACAAAGAAAGAAGATATGCCTTCCGTTTGAATATTCATCCTGGTGGACTTGATTATGTCTTATCACGATGCTCCAATGGGCCCCGGCCTGTTCAATCCTTGCTAACAAGATACCTAAGCTCAAGCCGGGCGACCCTGCACGGCTGGATTGCTTAGAAAATGCTTGAGATGGAATCTGGCACATAGGGCCAGTAATTGCGCAAGTTTGCTTGCCGTCATTATTAATTTGACCTTATAGCCGCTTTATTTGCAAAGTCCTTGGTGTTCCCTCTATCCATACCGCATAACTCTTTAGATCTGTCTTTTTCTTCTCAGCTTCCACAAGATTAGTCCCATAAGTCCCGGAGCCGTGGGAATTATTTGATACTACACGGCTTAAGTAACTGTCTAGCCCTGTGGAGCCACCATTTCGAAGCAGGATAGCAGTGCCCAGTAAGAGATCCATGTACAGACTAGTAATATGTCGGTTGCGGTGCAAGTGAAGTGCGAGAATCAGAGTAGTGATGAATGTGATAGCAAGGATAACCACCGTAGCCAATGCAGCAGACCTGACCACAAATAACCGAAGCCTTAGCCGGGACATGGTACCGGTAACTTCGCGTCTTTGTGCACTGGAGTAACCTTCCAATGTCACGAAGTTGGAGAATAGAGCGGCAAAGATGATGTTGAAGGAATTCGCAATCTTCTGTTTGTCCGGCAATGTATCAAGAGTTGCCTCCCCGGAGGCATGTCCAATGACCAGACGCGAGAAAGTATCCATATCATTATATATAGTTGGATCGAAGAGTGAGTATCGGGGGATATTTCGCAGCCAACTGGAGACGAAAAAGGGCCAGAACTGCTGTTTACTAGTCTCTGTGACTTTGATCACCTTTGGAGTTGCGGTGTCGTTGAGAAATGACATTTCCAGCGTGACATTGGACTTGTATATCAGAGGCCGACAAGTCACAACTGTTAGGTTCGATAGGTGAAATCGTTCGGATGCGTTGAAGATCCCTGAGAACATTCCGAATCTTGCTCTGCCGCTGCTCAGACCGCAGTTGGTAGACCAGGTTCTCGCATACTGCAGGGTGTTGTTTGTCAGGGTGAACCACTTCTCGACATCACAGCCCTCATGCTTAAAGCCGAAACGAATTTGAGCAGAATCCAAGTCGTCGTCCTCCTCTAGATCGAGCCTTACCCCCCCGATGTTAACTAGATCGTCTTCTGCAGCTATAGTGCAGTCAAGATTCGTGGAGTATGCCTCAGTGCCGAAGGTGTAGTTTCCACGGAAGTCCCGAGAAACTGGGATGAATGGCAGGAAAGAATGTGTATCTGTTGTCCAAGGATAATTGTCCCCGCTTCTTAAAACCGTGGCACTCACAATGTCGAATGCTGGTGTCACTGATGAGTTGCCGGTGCCCTCTCCCTCGTCCCAACCAAGATATTCATCAAATCTCTTCATACTGTAGAGAGTGGCGGGCGTCTCAGAAGGCACCAGAGTTGTCGCAAAGATTGCCGCAGTGAGGCCGCCTGTAGTCCAGAGAGCGGCTCGTAGAAGGAGACATATACCCAACAGAACATGACCTGCTCGCATGGCCCGAAAGCCATTGATAACAGGCCACTCCCCGTAGTCCAGCAACAAGGTCTTTTCAATCGTAGAGCCTTTATTTTGTGGAGTAGGCTGAGAGTGAGGGGACTGATGACGAAAGCGTCGTTTCCAAACCTGCATGAAGAGTTCAACGCCCGGTAGAGGTCTTTGATGTTCTTTGTCGAGTTCGAGAAGCAGATGGACCTTTTTTAATGAATCAAGCATTGCAGACCATAGAGAGGAATAAGCCGACATGATCCATGCTGGGACGGCGGCCCAAACGATAGAAGAGCTAAGAATTGGAGAAGGATGGAATCCTTTTGAATCAAATGAAGGGTCAGGATTGTCTCCCACAGTAACCAGTCCATTATTTGTATTCGATATATGCCATAGAACAGAGATGGTGGTAATTAAGATGGTTTGACAGACAAGCTGAAGGACCATGCCCCATTCTGTGAGAAGCAGCGGTGGTCTTTGAGGAGGGGTTCTGCTTTTGTACGCCTTGTATTTCTTGCTGATGGTATTTTGCAATCCTTTAAAGGTGCTAATCACGGATGCGGTTACGCCGCGAAAGACTGGCGATATTATGTCAGAGAAAGCGACATCTTGTTCCGTGGTCTCAATAGAGGAACGCGAGCAAACAGAAATGGAAATAAAAACATGCCATGTCACTTACATCGACTTATAGAAGTCCAAAAAGACTTCAAGCTGCCGCGATTGGTGTTAGGGCGCATGTTGACTTGAAGCAGAAAATGCAAGATTGGCCTGGACGTTTTCTCCAATCTCGCTCTGTCGAGGACCAATGCTTGCACTCTTAAGAGAAGGTTTCATCGGAAGTATGGTTCTCACGGAGGTTCAGGTTAATCACGAAGCTGAGAAGTGATCCCAAAATGGTTAGAAATATTGGTGAGGCTGGATTTAGGGAGGCGATTCGCCAATCACATTGCACGAGTGCCACACCACCTTGCATTGCCGAAAGTGATAATAGCTTATCACCTTTTCAGCTCTCATTTCATTACCGAATCAGAGCCCAGGATAAAAGACATCGGCTGGTCCTGAACTGCTCACATGGCTACTGGTGTTGCGTTAGGTGGAAAGATAAGAGTTCAACCCAAGACATCCTCTCAAACAGAGCAGTCTTATGTACAGCCAGGATCTTCTTTCCAGGCGTCCGTGACTTATTTAGATGCCATTAGCATAGGGAGGCCTTTTTTCATCTCTTTACAGATACGCAACGGAAATAAGCCATCATGAAGCCTGGCATTATATTCGCATACTTGGCGCAGCATTGTGCCGCGCAAACAATCTCAACAAGCTGGTCCTGCGAGGCCGGATCAGACATCACTTCATTTCCTGCTTGCAATGGATTCCTCAATTCCGGAAATGCTTGCGCGACCGTGTTGGATCGTCCCGGAAAACAGAAATGCCTTTGCAATCAAGAATACCTAGATTCTTTATACAAGTGAGCATACGCTGCACAGCAACTGACAACCATGTCGCTGACGCTTACTATAGGTGTGAAAATGAGTTGGAACTCTGCTATCGTGGTAATTACTATCAAGACTCATTTGATAGAGGCATCGAGCTTTGGGACAGCCTTTGCCGTAGCTACGTGACATTCTCTCCGACGACTCCATCGGCGGAGCCATACACTGCTTATCCTGAGGAACTCTGTGTCGATGTTGATAAAGCTTGTCAAACAGCCAGGAATATACTTAGCGATTGTCTCCCGTATGTTTCGGATACGGATACGTCGAGGTTGAGCTCTTGCGAGTGCCAGCCTAGGTTGCTTCGGCAGGCTTATACTTGTCAGTATATCGGGAACGTATCATGTCTGGCTACAGAAGCCGCGACGACAAATGCGTATGGGTATGGTACTTGTGACAATTTTGAGTCAGTCATTGGAGTGGAGCATGTGAGTACAATATGTATGGAATGATTTGATCGCATAAATACTGATTCCGTGCAGTCGGCGAAGAATGAACCCGCGCAGACCAACGCTGATGACCTGCCGACTTTGTCTGCTCCGACACGTGCCACATTGGCCATAACAGCATCACAAACTTCTACTCAGACCTCAAGCATCAGTAGTCAAATTGCACCTGGGATGCGCTTAATGCTAAGTATTATAGCACTCATCATAATAGGGTAGTCTTATCGAGATACATACTAGTAGCGGGAATTCGGATGTTTGAAGATTGTACAAGTTATTGATTCAGATGGCTTGGATATCATCATTGGTGAACTGGTGCTAAAAGGTGCGATCTGGAATCCAACAGTGCAATTGATTGGCTGCACGAGCATGTAATTCAGACGCTCGAGAACGGTGTGCCTAAGAAAGAGTAATATCTAGGAAAAGGACTCTACTTTCTGAATATTATTCCAAGTATTTTTATCTAATAATATCATTAAAGAGCTAATTGCTGCCAATGATGTTAAGCTGTCCTAGGCTACTACCTTTTTGTGGATTAGCCCTCAGATTGTTCTGCTAAGGAATTGCGGTCAGGGCATGGCGGGATAATGGTACGTTTCTCACAAAACTGTTGGTGCTAGCTCATTGCGTTTTATATCTACATCTTCCCTTATTTTTTTAAGGCACTATTCTATTGGCTCCAAAGCCGCATTGTTGAATGAGGTTAAGTCCAGGGTAGATACAATACTGGTGTTGCGGATCACAGTTTTTAAAGAGCCATTAGCATGCTAATAGCTGACGGGTATTAGCGCTTTTCTCCGGGTTAATTATTCTCCTAATTATTATCGGCAGATTAGGTAATCTCATCCGTCTAGTAGAAGGATAATTATCACCCCCCCTCACAGGGCATCTCATTATTATCTAATAGAGGTACAGCCTTCTATGTCGCGATGAGCCTCTCAAACCAAAGCGATACGAGTCAATTTGAATCTGGTGTCGAACCTCAGATACCTAAGAAGCGCCACCGTGGTTACATACGTAGCTTCAAGGCCTGCGATAGATGTAGGGCAAAGAAGACTAGGTGTATCCTGGATGGGCCCGAAGAGCCTCAGACTGCCTGTCAAAGGTGTAAGAGAGAACGAAAAGTATGTTCTCTGACAGGCCAGTCAGTGACAGCGAGTAATGTCACAAAAGAAGGTGGCATTTCCCATGATGGTACCAGCCATAAAGAAGGTTAGTCCGGATCATGGCTCAGGCAATTGAGCCTCGCTAACGACACAGGACAAGCCTCTAGACGCAATGATTACAGTATTTCTGGACCAAATTACCCCCAAGACAACCATGCGCTGTCCACCCCGACGACTGACGGCGATCCTGAGAGGCAAGGGACGTCGGTAGCTTCAACTGGATCTACGCAACCTCCACTTCATAGACTACCAGACTTTCATTTGATGCTACCTCTAGCGTCCAGAGCGGCAGATAATATCGACACTGTTGTGCATGTTCCAATATCGAACGACGGTGATACTATCAAGCTTCTGCAGCAGTCGTCAAAATATGACGACGCGAAAGAGGGAGTTCAGCGTGATCGCTCGTCAGCTTTGTCAAACCCTTCAAGACAAGGGTTTTTGGCAATAAATGGACCCTTGATATCTGACCTTTCGTCCCCCAGCATCGAGGCGCTAAGACTATGGGATAGTCTAAGATTTGTTCGTATGGGCTGGCTGACTGCACTTGAGGCTGTGTCCTACATGGACCTGTAAGCTCTTCACATCAATTGCATTATCTGAAGCTGACCCAATTCTGAAGATTCTTCGAGAACATACTCCCGCTGTCATTGGTGATGGATGACTTTTATAGCCACCACGAAAACCATTATAAGTTGATAACGCAGGAACCCCTCCTCTGTTGCACAATCCTTATGATCTCCTCCCGCTTTCGTTGCCTTCAGGGTACCTCAAGCTGGTCAAGAAGTGTCGCTTTACATACACGCCTATGGGAGCATTGCGAGCATCTCGTTAATAGAATTATCTTTGGCCAAGAGAAGAAGTCCAAAGCGAAAACTCGGACGCTCGGCGCAATCCAAGCCCTTATTCTCATGACTGAGTGGGCACCACGATCAGCTTACTTCCCCCCCAAGTCGGATGGTTGGGACTCGGACTTGCTCTTCCAGCTTCCTGATGAACGAGACCAATTAGATGGGAACTCGGCAGACGTCACTCAAGACCTCCACGGGAATTGGTACCGAGATGTCGTGGCTCCTGCAAAGACGATCGATCGCATGTCGTGGATGCTTCTTGGCTGCGCAGTTACTCTTGGTCACGAAATCGGCTTGTTTACTGCAGCTGGGATGAGCCCGACAGCCAAGAATACGCAGGACCACGGAACAAGCTACGTCTGGCTACGCAAGGTGATCTTTATTGCCGATGAACAACTGTCTAGTCGAAACGGGCTCACATCCATGATTCCCTCAAGCCTCAACTCTTCAGCCTTTGAACCCTGGATAGGCTCTTCATCTACCGAGGCGGAACCAGCACGTAGATTCGTCAATGGCCAACTAGCTCTCGCAGACTTGGCTCGATCAATCTCAAATATCTTGTTTTCTTCAAGGAATACTACACAGGAGCTTATACAGAGCTACAAATACGTGGCTAGCATAGAGGAACACCAGCAAAAACTTGCAGCGTGGCGAGAGACGTTCTTGGATAAGCAAGGTAAGCAGAGCATATCTCTGTCCAACCGTTTGCGTGCTAACTGCTCTATCCTCCCTCTAGTGTTATCATGGCTTACACTCCGCTTGCTGGAAATAGAGTACCAGTACGCCACGGTCTTTCTTCACAGCCTGGCAATGCAGGCCGTCGTCGATCGGTCCTGTAGAAACAACGCCAACGAACCAAACGCGACAAACCGAGCCACAGGGAACTGGATTCTGAACTTTGCCACTCCAACGGACCTTCGATTCATTAATGTAGTGATACAGGGCAGCTGCGAGCTGATGCAAAGTGCAATACAGTTAGCTGCACGCGGATCTCTACAGTACTGCCCTACGCGTGTCATCACCCGCGTCATTGGTGTCTCTGTATTCCTACTCAAAGCCCTTGGTCTGGGCGTTGAAAGAGCTGTTTTCACGAAGTCTCTAGACCAGCTTGAACATGTGGTTCAGGCTATTCGCCACAGCACCTGGGACGACTTGGATCTTGCAAAGCGTTATGCCGATGTCCTGCATCATCACATCTATCAACTCAGGAGCGGCTCTGGTACGCGAGGGTCCCAGCAAGAGACGCTCGTTGTTGAACAGCGGCAGGGTGATGCCTTGGATGAGCAGGGACCAAGCTACGACAGTCGCGATATGTTTGGTGATATACATGTTCCTGATGATTGGCCCGACTCACTCGCATTTCTAGATGCTTCGTTGGCGCCATTCGGTATTGCTACGGATGAGAGTTCTGGAATTGCCGGTACGGGAGATAGTGATTGGAGTTTACTGTGGAATATTCCCTCATTCTATACGCCCTCGTTTCCTCCCTAAATAGCAGACACATAAATTGTCATTTCAAATCAAATAGCCATGACACCCAGAACCCTAAATGTTTCTTATGTTGACATTCCCGATCAGTGACCATTGGTTGGTGAACTTCCGATTGCATTATGGTTGCCATTTGAAGCCACCCTAGCCCTTACATCCTGAGTAGCATATCTATCCTCAAGAGCCTGCCACAGTAGTCAGTTATATACATGCCAGTTTCGTTTGGCATTGCTTACCCAGTATTTGTTGAAGCCAACGCCTTCGCAGACTTCAGCAGCGGAGAGAATTGTTGGCGGCGGTCCGATTGGTAAGCTCGTCTTGAGACCTTGGAGGGTCTCGCGGATGCTCTTCAACTTGGCGGCGACAAGCATGAAGGGGTATGCAACGATACTGAACCCTAGCTCTGCTAACTCCATAGCGGAGAGGTTCTCAGTCAGCCCCCCGTCGATTACTTCCATTATTAGCTTCTTGTGCTTAGGATGGTTGTGGACTTGCATACTGTTGGCCATCATAGGCATCTGAACCTCCTCGACAGCTCGTTTCATTGCATCTCGGTCAGGCAGCGCTTCGATGAAGACACCATCGGCACCAATTCTTTGGAACTCCCTTGCGCGGAAGATGGCTTCGTCCCAGCCAAGAATAAGAGAATCTGTACGGGCCAGAATAAAGATATCCAAACCGTTGTCTCTAGCATCACATGCCGCCTGGATGCGGGCAAATGCTTCTTCGCGAGGCACAACAGACTTACCCTTAGTATGTCCACAACCTATAAATCGCAAGTTAGCCGAATGGTGCCGAGACAGGAGCAAATCTTACGTTTGGGCCAACTCTGGTCCTCAATCATAATACCAGCTGCTCCAGCAAGAGCAAAGCTCTCAACGGTTCGCTTCACATTGACAGGTCCTCCATAGCCCGTATCTCCATCAGCTATGATGGGCACCGACGTTACACGAGACGTCTCCTGGATCTTGTCACACATTTCCTGCATTGCTATGTAGCCAGTATCAGGCAATCCGTGAGAACTAGAGACAGTGTATCCGGAGATGAATAGGATAGGGAAGCCAGCTTCCTCGACGAGTCGAGACGAGAGTGCATCGTAGGAACAAGGGACGGCGAGGATTTTGCTTCTGTCGTTGTAGGCTTCCAGCACCATACTTCGCAGCCGCGATGCCCGTGACGAAGGTAGTCGACCCCGTGCATTAGGAAAGCTGACGGTTGCGGTTTGGGCGCCATCTGCCTTCTGATGTATCTCAATCTCTTTGCCACTTTCGAACACGAAAGGGAACTTCATCTCGTCTTGGTAGGCGGCCGGCATAGTGAAGGAACAATAAAGGGTAAAATACTAAAGATAAATGCTGTAGATCTGAGGTGAGAACAATCTTGTGGTCTAGCTCATAAGTCAGAGTATTGCAAGCTAATCTGTTCATTTATACCTTGATCATGCCCACCATGCTACCGGAAGCTCCATTGTCTTGCCTCCCCATAGCGTCGTAGCGAACGGGGCTCCGCCGGATTCTCTCGCCCTATTTTGGTATTCAAGCTAAGAGGTGAGCCAAACACCCCACTTTAGATTCCGTGAGATTCCTGAAGAGCTCTTCGGAACCGATGGAGCACCAGGGAAGTCAATAGTACATACAGTAAGTGCTCATCATAGAATCACAATGGGATAGCTTTAGCAACAAGTAACCTGCTGCAGGCCTCAGATCACTGCAGCGACCCGTTATCTTCTAATCAATTCGGAAATTCACTGAACAAAAGCATTGTATAAATTTCATGCTATTTCTTTCATCCGTTGCAGCTCATTCGGGCTCTTGCAAAAGCTGGCTGAGTTATGTTGCTCGAGGATAAGATGATGAGTTCATTTCAAGGGCATCGCTACGGCACGCCACCAGCCAACCCCCTCTTTGAGCACCCGGGATTCTTTACCCGACCCATCTCGGATCCCCATTCCAAGAAATTCTGCTGTAACTTATATCAGCCAAGCCTCCGTTGCAGTGCCATCCTTTGGCCTGTTACCGTATGAGTCGGATTCTTGGTGGAGCTACCGGCCGGGATCCTCACTGTCTAAGCACATGATTCCTTGAGATCCCTTGAAATCCCGCAGCTTGCTCGGCATCTCGTATCCACCAGACGGGCAAACCCCATCCGGATTCGGCCTGCCCCAGATTCAACCCCGCATTTACAAAACCTGGGGAAACTCATGGGGTTCGCCAATAGGGAATGTTTTATTAGCCTTATTTCAACTTTATTTAATATAACTATTAACTCTTCCTCACGTTGACTATAAGTACCCAACTCCGTCCAGCATTCTTTTGCTAAAGCCAGAAACCCAGGCTGTCATATCTTCCATCACTACTCCATCTCTTACCTCAACGGATTTCAACATGTCTACAGGCAAGCCTGAAACGAGGGACCTAGAGAGCCCTAAGATGTCTATGGACGAACATACTCGCATCGAGGTGCCAGCCAACGTCAATCGCCGAGTAAGACGACTGGTATGAACTGTTCCATTACGAAGTGGATTCCAGGTGCAAGCTAACCATGTCCAGTTTGACCTTCGTGTTCTTCCCATCGTCTGCTGTCTCTACGTTTTGTCATACCTTGACCGAGGAAATATTGGAAATGCAAAGACTGCAGGTGCCCAAGACGCCCTAGGTCTTAGCTCCTCGCAGTGGGCTTGGGTGCTAAATTCGTTTTACATTGCCTATATTCTCTTTGAATGGACTACCATGTTCTGGAAGATCTTTCCAGCGCACATCTATGTTGCAGTCCTCTGTCTGGGGCAAGTCTCAAATATTCCCTGCTGATAATTTCGCACTAACAAATTATTCTTAGCTGGGGAGCTGCTGCTATGAGCTCTGGTGCGGCTCGGAACATGGCCGAATTGATCGTGACCCGCGTCTTCCTAGGCATATTCGAGGCAACCTTTGGCGCCGGCGCTCCTTATTTTCTCTCCTGCATATATAAACGAGAAGAACTCGGACTACGCATGGCTATCTTGCTAGGCATGTCCCCCCTTGCTAATACCTTTGCCTCGACATTAGCATATGGTATCACGCACATTCGCAATTCAATGGAACCGTGGAGACTTTTATTCATTATCGGTAAGTCGACCTCGAACCTCAAACGACCACTGTTATCACTATGCTAATTCCCATTGCAGAAGGAGCGCCGACTATAGCCTTTTCTGTCATTGTTTACTTCTTCCTCATTGATTCTCCATCGACCGCCAAGTTCCTTACAGAAGAGGAGAGGACCTTTGCCGTCGAACGTCTGCCAGTGCGAGATAATACATCCAACCAGGCGGTTAGCTGGAAGCAGATCATATCTGGAATATTCGACTATAAGAACTATATGCACGCTGCCATACACTTCTGTTGCAATTTCTCCTTTGCCGCCTTGTCTAACTTCTTGCCTACTATCATACATAGTATCGGCTATGACTCAGTTACTGCACAGGGGTTATCAGCACCTGTGTATTTTGCTGCATTTATTCTTTGCCTTGCGTCTGCTTTCTACTCTGATCGATACGGAAACCGTGGGTACGTCGTTGCCAGCTTCGGTGCCATAGGGGCTGTTGGCTATGGTATTCTTGCTGGTGTCCGGCACTCAACAGGAGCTAGATATGCTGGAGTGTGGCTTGCAGCCTGTGGGATCTTCCCTGCTCTGGCTATGAACATCACCTGGTTGCTCAATAATCAAGGCGGCGACTCCAAAAAGGGAGCAGGACTCGCTATCTCCCTAATCATAGGACAATGCTCATCTCTTATCAGCAGCACTGTATTCCCCAAGTCGGCTGGGTAAGTCACCGTTTTCATGATCCTTTCTGATTGCTAACTTATTGATAGGCCTTTCTATGTAGTTGGGTGTGCTATCGGTTGCGGCATGAGTGGACTGATTGTCTTTCTTGCACTCGTGATGCATTTCCTGTTGTCAAGGGAGAACCTAAAAAGGGACCAACTTTACGGACCCGTTGACAGGAACCAGGCAGTTGATGTTTCACAGCAGGGAGATTATGCTAGGAACTTTAGATACTTCACCTAAAAGTGGGTGCTTTATCTAGATTCTGGAGGCAGATCGTTGAAGGAGTCGAAGTCTAGGGTATCCGCCCATAACCACAGTTGGCTAGCATCCACAAGTCCTGAATCCACGAGAGCGGACATGTCGCCGTCCCAATTGAACGTGCCCATAGCTCCTTGATCTCCATGGCTTCCATAATTACCAGTGAAAGAACTTTGTGGCTCAAAATTGGCTCCCGTTGACGGCTGGGAAATGTGTTGCCTGAAGACTAACATCATGTTGTAAGCTCATGCCCTCTTGATACATGTGTTAACTCAGCAGAATTGTGTTTACCTTCTTGAATCGGCTCCAAAACCCGATCGCTTCTGGACTCACTTGGACCAGTTGCGGTCACACTTGGCCTGGGTGCTATCGCTCTGCTTGCTGTTGAGGAGCCTTGGGTAGATGAGACCGTTTCACCGTTGGTAGTGGCGTAATGGAGGCCTGGATAAGTCGTTCGTCCAGTTATCATATCCGTTTCCTGTCGTGAAATAACCTCAACTAAGCTATCAATAATCCCCAGACTCTGCTCCGAGACAAGCTGGCCACTATAAAGACCAGGCTTGGTCTCTCTACACATGCGTGTAATATACATAACCCCGGTCTTCGCGCGTGACCCCATTTCAGTAAGAGGCTGTGAGAGACAGATAGCGCAGAGAACAACCCCGGCTGTAAACATGGTCATGCCAACATGGACGTCTGCATGAGTCCTTCTGCAAGCATCTAGAATGCGAGGATGGCGGGAGAGCTCGGATGTATCCATGGCCGAGGTGAAGATCTGCTCAAGAGAAGTCCTGCTCTTGGTCGTTATAGAAGGGATGTCGTTGCCGTTGTTGAAGACTTCAGTACGATGTAAGATAATTTGCAGGTTGTCGTAGGTAAGCTGGAGGCTGAGTGCATGGACCTCAGTCGGTCTTACTACGCCTGGGTCCATGGACTGCTCTTGGCCGTTAAGAGTCAGGATCTCGGGGAGCTCGTGGCGCCACTGTAGCATACGTTGATGAATCGTTCCAACGGACTCAAAAATATTTCTTTGTCTCTTCCGACCCAAGAATGCACCCATAATTCTGTAGAGACGAAACTTATGTTGATGGTAGAGGATGAGTGGCCTAGCAGGGGCATGCGTATGGCCATCTGTGTCAATATCCGAGATCATCTCGACCTGGCAGTCAGAGTCATCAATGATACAGGGGCGCCCGAATGCAACAGCAGCATATCTGTTGATCAAATCTGGGTTAGCTTGGATACGTATAGACATCAACAATCGTGATTTTATGGCCTTACTTGTCAAAGACTTCCAACGTCCACCAAGTGCGTCGCTTGACTTCTCGTGCTAGCTGAGACGTCTCTTTCCAGAAGCTCTCACGGTGGAGCCCAATGACTTGGGCGATCTTGACTCCCATACCACAGATACCCAGTCCTGTTGTGGGCCGCGTATAAAATATGAAACTGCCAAGCAGGATACATATTTGGACTGTCTCTACGGTCTGGCACCCGATAATTTGCAGGAAGCGCGTTTCAATAACGGCAATTAGGTCTCGAGAAAGCTGTCTGTGCTGAGGACTCATCGGGTCCTCAGGGTCTTTAAGTGCGGCGTAATGTGCACCCAGCGTTATGACTAGAAGCCATGTCCAGAAGAATGTTGTGTCTTGGTACTTGATTTGTGTCTGTTGTAGCATTTCTGTGTACCGGCTGCGAAAGGTATCTTCGTGGAAGACCATCATGAACCAGTTGACCGAAGAGAAGAAGCTGTCGACTAATTGTTCAAGAACATGGTCTGCAGGCAGTTCTACGCCCACTACGTTACGCCAATGCTTGGCAGGGAGCGTGGTGTTGGCTTCCAAGAGCTTTGTTCCGCCAGGCAATGAGGAGGTATCATGTCGTAAATCCTGGCTGGAGCCGCTCCCACCTATCATCTGCAATGTTCATACAAGTCTCAGTCCCTGTTCTGGACGAAAAACCCTATACTTACAAGAGCACTTAGGTCAACAATGCTAGACTCTGGGAGTATGGGAGACCCCAGAGCCTGAGCCTGTCTATTCCTCGTATTTGTCTGGCCAAGTGTAGATGCCCCGATGTCTCTTGATGTCGACTCGCGAGGTATACACTGGGCACCCGCGCGAACGCAATGGACACAAGGTCTCTCAGCATCGCACTGCGAATTCGTCAGCAAGACAAGTAAAGTGATTGGAGGTGATGAGGTTTCATACTCCGAGCTTGCGCTTACGGCAGCGCTCGCAAGCGGAAGATACTTTTTGTCTTTTTCTCACAGATGCAGACATCATGGGAGCTTGTCGAAGAATTGACTTGGACGTGATGCCTCCGACGGAAGGGTTCATTAGGTGCTAGGGCCATTGTCCGTCGGAAGCTCTATACCCCTCATTCCCCACAGTGGCCGGGCGGTGAAGGAGTTCACCAAACCGTTTGTGTCATGTTGTAACACAGCTGCAGCTCAAAAAAAAAAAAGAAAAAGGTGAGTGGATTGACGCAAGACTCAATGCAAAGCAGCGGCAGACAATTCTGAAACGGAAAAGATATAATTTGTAACAGTCTTTGGTAGATCCAGGACGCTTTTGCCTAAAATGCAAAGTCAGGACGGGTACCATTGCCACGCAATCGCATTCAGTCTCGGGTAAGACAAGAGTCACATGCAAAAGACTTACCCTTGAACATCGAGCTCCACGTATATTAATATTGACAACGGATCATGAGCGAGAAATTTCACAATTAATGGGGACTAAATTTATTATCAATTTCGTATCTCACTGCATAGTGCTTTTCCTTTGCTTTTGTGTTTTTGAAGCCTACTTGTTCACCTCCTCCAGCAGGGTCTTGGCAGCCAACTTGCCCAAGTTATTCGATGCCAGTGGAGAATCACCAGTCAATAACAGACGATCCCGATGGCATTCACCAGAGATAGTCTTGTTGATAGGCGTAACACCGAGCTTCCTTAGTCTCTCACCGACTAACCATTCCATTTTCCCAGGAATATAGCCAATGTCGATATTGGCTCCCTGGTCCAGCGAGTCAGGGAACACATCGATGCTGTAGCCCTCATAGATGAACTTGGAGCCCTCAGGCTTGCCGACATCAGCAGCGAGAATGCTAGCAGGCCCGTGGCAGAGAGTGATGAAGAAGCGATCGTTGGCGTGCGCCCAGCGAAGTACGTCGCCGACTGTCTTGCTGAAGGGTATGCCATTCAACACGCCATGACCGCCTGGAATGAAGACTGCCAGATATGGCGTATCTTGACTGAACCCTTTCCCATCTTTGCCATTCCAGACCTCAGACAGGTTGAGCGGGCTGCGAAGCTTCTGCTTGTACTTGTCGTAGATTGACTTGACAGCCTCATCCTCTTGAGGAAAAGCCCACATCTCAAGCTTGACTGGATCTCCAGAGAGTGTAGCGACGTCAATATCAAAGCCAGCAGCGTCGAGGTGATACATAGGCAGAAGCATCTCAACTGGGTGATTACCCGTGGAGAAGAACTTGCCATCTGCCATCTTGAGATAGCGCTCCTGAGTGCCGATCATGAGAATCTTCCACTTGCCGCCGGTGTACTTGTTTGGATAGTCGGCGCCATCAAAGTCAGTTTTGGCGGTAACGTACTGCGTGAGAGAGAAGGGTGAGGGGAAGTAGGCGTCATCTTCCGCTGTGTCACGGACGGGAGTCTTGTCGTCTTGCTTGGACATTGTGATGAGCTGTAGGGGAAGGTGTTTGAAGAATGGGTGCTGATGAGATGATTGAGTTGAGTTGAAGTCGTAAGCTCAATTATTGTTGCGACACAGCTCGGGACGGTTGGAAAGTGTCTTCTTATAGCTGTTGAAGCTCTACGTATGTGGCGGGTTCCAAGGGAGGAGCAGTGAGGAGTACGGCATATTGCTGAACGATAAGGTTTGACTTAATCGTTAGCTACCTTGTTTAGTCCCTGGATGGGAGCTACGGGGAGATCACTATTGGCTAGACTTGCTTATCAACTCCGACGGAGATAGCATTAGCGTTCCGACGGAACCAGGGTGTAAGACGGAGCGGCTCACAGGCCAATCAATGGTCAAGGCTCTGTGCCGTGTCTTAGTCCCCCCGCAACAACACGAAACCGAGCTCTTGACGGAACTTCCCTCATTACGTCAATGGTTTTCGGCATATAATCCAACTGCAAGCCCCTCGATAAGCCATCCGAACTTCGTTTTTTCCAACAACCTACCAGAACTAACTGATACATAAGATAACTCTTTGGAAATGACTACTGATTATAAGTTTGAAGGATGGATGGGCGAGGATGAACGATCAGCGGAAGGGAATATGGTCTGGCAAGAGTACGAGCCCAAGAAGTGGGAGGAGACCGACGTTGATATCCGCATTACCCACTGCGGTATCTGCGGCTCTGACATTCACGTCCTCCGCTCAGGCTGGGTAAGTCTATACGAAGCTTATTCTTAAACGAGACACGACTGATGAACGGCTTGGTACCATAGCGTCAAGCACCGTACCCCGTCGTAGTGGGCCACGAGATCGTCGGCGTCGCCGTGCGCGTTGGCAGCCAAGCTGAGGGCGGCATCAAAGTCGGCGACATTGTCGGTGTCGGTGCTCAATCCGACGCTTGTCTCAACCGCAAGCTAAGCGATGATCACGATGAGCGGCCCAAATGCAACGAGTGCGCATCTGGAGAGGAGAACTACTGCACCCGCATGGCCCCAACATACGGCTCAAAGTTCCTGTCAACGGGCGACAAAACCCAGGGTGGCTACGCTCGCTATCACCGTTGCCCTTCGCACTTCGTCTTTCGCATCCCCGAGGGCGTCGCACCAGAGTACGCAGCGCCGCTTCTGTGCGGTGGCGTAACTGTCTATTCGCCCCTGAAGCAATTCGGCGCTGGGCCTGGTAAGAAGGTCGGTATAGTTGGCGTTGGAGGTTTAGGTCATTTTGCCGTGCTCTTTGCTCGTGCGCTTGGGGCCGATGAGGTTGTAGGTATCTCGCGAAGAGAGAGCAAGAGGCAGGAAGCCATGGACCTTGGATGCACAGATTATATCGCCACGGCTGATGAAGAGGGATGGGAGACTAAGAACTCTCGGAGGCTTGACCTGATCATCTCCACTGTATCGTCTCCCAAGGTATGCTGCCTCTTCTAGATCATCACGATTGACCACTAATGAGATTTGCTGCAGATGCCACTCGCCGATTATATCGGCCTCCTGCGACTAGACGGTACGCTTGTCCAAGTCGGGCTTCCTGAAGGGCAGCTCCCATTCCGACCAGGAAGTCTTACTGGGGCGCGTCGAAGGATCGCAGGCTCGAGCATTGGATCGCCAGCTGAGATCAAAGAAATGCTGCAGCTGGTCGCCGATAAGAATGTCAAGCCTTGGGTTGAGATGCGTCCTATGTCAGATGCAAACCAGGCTATCGTTGACTTCGAGGCTGGAAAGCCGCGATTCCGCTATGTTCTAGTTAATTAGGCTTTATGTATTTTCAACTGGCCAATAGAGTCTTGCTCCTATCCTCGCCATCTGTTTGTACTTTACGCTTTGGCTTGATTCCGCTCTCAACCACTGCGAAACTAGACAGGGCTTTGACTAGCGAATAGAGGCGGTCCAATTATATGCTACGATGCGATACATGTAATTGGAAACTTCTTAACCGACAAACAGCCTGATTCTTCATCCTGCTCACTCTTATCAATAAAAACTCAATCATTGCGCTCTAATGCGATGTGGTGTTGTAAACAGGCAGTCGGGTTCTAACAATACCCGGAGTTAAGGTTGATAATAATCTTATGTCCAGACCGGGCAACCAACAAAAGTAACAACCGACGCCGATATCAATGTGTATTAAAGAGCCTGGATCTTTAATTATCATTGAAATGATTCCAGTCATATGGTGTCAAGTGCATCTCATTAATTTAACCCCACAATAACACAAACCTCTCCCCATCATGTCTTCAACAACAGAAAGAATGAATCGATCTGCAGTACTGCCTCACCCAAAGGCTTACCCCATAGTCATTACCTCCTCACCTGTTCCTGTTCCAACTGAGAATGAGATACTCATTCGTGTACGGGCCGTCGCTATCAACCCAGCCGACTACGCCGTTCAAAAGCTCGGCATTGTCATTAAACCCGAGTTCTACCCTTACGTCAACGGTACCGATGTGTCTGGAGAAGTCGTCTCTGTTGGGCCTGGTCAGGCGAGGTTTAAACCTGGAGACCGGGTAGTGGGCCATGCAATGGCATGGCAGAAGGGCGATAATAAGTACGGTGCATTCCAAGATTATTCCATCATGGTTGAGCCCATGGTAGCCAAGATCCCAGATCACATCCCTTTCAAGGAAGCAACAGTTCTTCCCATGGGGCTCGCGACATCAGCTGCTATGCTTTTCAGTCCAACTTTAATGGGCCTCGACCTGCCTGTGGCTGGCACCGAGATGAACTCCAAGGGACAAGTCGTGGTAGTCTGGGGAGGCAGCTCGAGTGTTGGGTCAAATGCCATTCAGACTGTGAAAGCAGCTGGATATATCGTTGCAGCTACAGCAAGCGAGCATAACCACGGGTTGCTGAGAGAGATGAACGTGGACTATGTCTTTGACTACAAGAAAGGTGGCGTTGAAGAAGAGATTATCAACACTTTGAGCAGCGTCGGCGATCTTGCAGGGGTTTACTGTGCTGTATACTCCGATACTGCCATTACGGCATGTGCAACAATTGCAGACAGACTCCAAGGAAAGAAATGTCTGGGGACTATACTTCCTCCTGGGATGCCGGTACCTGGAACGATACCCGACGGCGTGCAGGTTTTCATCAATGACCATGTTCTTCTGGGATCAACCGAGACT
Source organism: Fusarium sp. NRRL 25303 (assembly GCA_013396255.1). NCBI lineage: Eukaryota > Fungi > Ascomycota > Sordariomycetes > Hypocreales > Nectriaceae > Fusarium > Fusarium sp. NRRL 25303. The sequence goes on along the minus strand of JAAOAY010000454.1, from coordinate 329 downwards.
GGGAAGAGACTATGGGTTGATTGGCTTCCTGGAGCTCTCGAAGATGGGGATATGAAGTGTATGCCGCATCCTGAGGTGGTTGGGAAGGGGCTTGAGAAGATTCAGGATGCAGTCGATGCAATTGGCAAAGGGGTGAGTGGAAAGAAGCTGGTGGTCGAACTTTAGACTATGTATATGGCAAAGCGATGGCCAAAAGATGAACTTTATTTTTCGTAGTATATTAAAGTCGCCCTAAATTATCTTTAAAGGTCTATAAGTAATGTGAAGGGCTAGGTAATTAAGTCTGTCTATAAAATGTATATTTAATTTAATGCCATTAGATATAGTTT
>JAAOAY010000453.1:0-38588 GCA_013396255.1 Fusarium sp. NRRL 25303 | reverse complement strand
GAAACAAAAGAAAACTAAAAAGAATAAGAAAGTATACTAGAATATGCAATTAATTCATGGTTTATTAAGTATTGTTTTTCCTTTTATTATCTATAATTTTAGTTAATAAATTAAAATATAGTGATTATAAAAGCTTAATCTTTAGTAATAAATATATATTTTTAATACTTAAATAAGTCATAAAAGCCAACCCTAAGTTCCTACCTATAAAGCAGCAATGAGTTATAATTAACATTCTCCCTTTAGAACAAGCATTATAGCAAGCACTTATTTATAAGGTCAGGCAGATAAAATTTATTAATCATAAAATCAGTTATGCTAAGCATTAGAGATATCAATCAACTGACTATATTTGGCTATCATTCTCCGATCATAACTCGATGCTCAGGGTACCTTGCAGAGGCAGATCTCGACTGCTTCGGCCGACATAGATAGCATAGTTGCCGTGCTGGAGTTGCCATTCCTGCGCATTAACATCCCAGACACTCAAGTCCCGGCGAGTAAGTTCAAATGTCACAGTAGCCGTCTCTCCAGCATTGATAGCTGGCTTCGTAAAGCCACGGAGCTGTCTCACAGGACCACCAGGAACACCAACGTACAGCTGTACAACCTCTTTGCTATCGATAGAGCCAGTATTGCTGACGTTTGCTGTCACAGTAGCAACGACATCCCACAAGTCTGAACGGCCTCCCTCGGTAACAACACCAGTTGGGTATTCCTGAGTCTGGGCCTGGGACTTTGTGACTTGAAGATTCGTGTACTCAAAGGTTGTGTAGCTCAAACCGAAACCAAACTCGAAGCGAGGGGTGATATTCTTGGCATCGAAGTGTCGGTAGTCAATGAAAACACCCTCAGAGAAGTCGGACTGGGGAAAGTGTTGGAATTGGTTGGGGGCGAGAGTCAAGTCTGGCTTCAGCAGGTGACCATAGTCCGTCTCGTTGCGAGCAACAGTGTACGGGAGACGTCCCGATGGATTCTCATCACCATATAGCAACGAAACAAGAGCATCTCCACTGTCCTGACCCGGAAGATGAGCGTAGATAATAGCGGTGACGTTGGGGTGGCTAAAGAAGCCATCCACAAGACGCGTTCCAGCATTGTGAAGAACAACAATAGTGTTGGCGCACTTGTCGGCGACGTTGTTGATAAGCTCATCAGTATAGGCATCATAAGTAGCAGGTCTATCCCAGCCTTCGCTAGCCCAAGCATTACCAGCGACGATACAAGCTTCGGAAGTAGGGTTGACACTAGGATCCCAGCTCTCAAAGTCCCAGAAAAGCGCAGTGTCCTCCTTTTTCGCCCTAGAAACAAATGCATCAAATGGTGAGCTGAAAAGAGTCCAAGCACTAGCACCCGATCCTCCACCCGAGATGATGGTTCCATTGGGCGCAATGGCGGAGTATGTAAGGCTCAAGTTTCCAAGAAAGCCGATGTTCAGCTCAGTGATGTTGGCGGATTGGGCACCGATAGACCAAGGGGAGAACATGCCTTGGGCGGGCTCTGGCGTGTTCTTGTCAGGAGCTTTGTGAGAGTATCCGAACAAAGAAACGAGCTTTATGTTCGACTTGAAAGGCAGTGCATGGTTGGTGTTCTTAACCAGAACATGGCCTTCGACTGCACCGTCCCAGAGAGTAGGCTTGGAGCTTGTGTTGCGAGCGTCGACTACGGGGTGAGGCTCCCAAAGCTTGGCAGCGAGTCCATGACCAGGGGCTTCAGTGTCTTGGTCCTGATTCAACTGATACCAAGTTGCGAGGAGTCTAGACGATTGTCAGCGAACGGAGAATTAAGAGACGAGAGATACTGGGCTCAGCGTACCGTGTAACCATATTGTCGACCTGTGACTCGGGAATGGTTCCGTTGTTCACACCAAGGGTAAGGTTGGCACCCCACAATATCGAGCTGGGCATCACAACATCAAGGCCAGCCAACGCTGAAGCCATACCAGATTGCTGTGCGCCCCAGTCCGAGACAACAAAGCCCTGGAACCCCAGCTCACCCTTGAGAAGGCCATTCAGAAGCTTGGAGTTCTGGCACGCATGTGAATTGTTTGCTCTGTTGTAGCTGCACATCACACTGGCGAGTCCAGCGTGGACTGCATCAGCGAAAGGCCTGTCAGGTGTTAGCAAATGTCACCGATATAGCCCAGGTACCATGGCTTACCAAAGATATAATTCATGAAGTGTCTTGTCATCGAGATTAGATGAGATTGCATCAGCCCCAGTGATGGACGCAGCAAGTCTATGAGTCTCTTGCTCTTGGGCAAGGAAATGTTTCCCGCACGCAACGACTCCGGCGTCTTGGATACCAGCGACAGCCTCATGGCCCAATTTGCCCGCCAGGTAGGGATCATTGGAAAAGCCCTCCCAGTTCCGCCCACCTTCAACTACTCGGCCCAATGGTCCAAATACCGGACCAAGAAGGATGTTGACTCCCTTGGCTTTGGCCTCAGCGCCCATGTAGTAACTCCGGCTGTAAGTCAATTCCGGATTCCAGCTTGCGCCGACATGGATCCCTGACGGAAACGAGCTCACGTAATCTGTGTTGCGGACACCGTTGCCAGCGTCTGCTAAACATAGTCCTGGAAAGCCTACACGAGGAATGCCAGGAATAAATCCAGAACAGCCAGTAGTTGTCTGACCTCCTGTAGTCAAGTTGACTTTCTCTTCAAGAGTGAGCTGGGACACCATGTTCTTGGCTTTGGCTACGGCTGCGGCCCATGATCCGGTGTCTACCTGTTGCGCTTCTCAAGAGATTAGTATAGCTCATGGAATTGTAGAGAGAGTGCTCACGTGTAGGATACACCGGCGGAGATTGACCGTAGAAGTAAGTATCATCGGTGATGACATTTTCTGGTTGCTCCTGAGCTAGTAGACCCTGGCTCATCAGAGACAAGGCCACTAAGCAAGATATGGAATAAGGAAACATTGCGACTCTATTGCTTGTCTCGATGCTTGGACATACTGTAGTTGCCTTCAGGATCTGCGCTCTTTATATACACCATTTTCAACCTCACAATATGTAAAAACAAGACGAACCGGCCATCAACCCCCCGCTCATCGGCAAAAGACATCGGCTCCTCTGGTCACTTGTCCCAACACCATCGGGGAACTTAGCAAATAACATGTTGGTTCTGAATAATGGATCTCTGTCTCTAGCCTTTACGCAATGCTTTCAAATGGGCAGGAAACTCGGCAATAGCGTTACTTTTACAGAAAACCGTCGAGGATATTCGGGCCTTTTAACGAGTCACTGGGACTGTGGGGTCTATGTCGTCGCCTGACATTGGCTTCCCCGACTTTTCAATGACAAGGTTTCTGGGTTAGACAGACCATCTCTCCAGTTTTCTCCACCTCCGCCTTTCTGGTTTGGGGTTAAGCTTGGCTGCATTTACCCCAGAATTATGCGGTCTCCGGTAATGTGACCTTGATTAAGTTAGTGATTGAGTTCGATCGCTGCCCGTCCCCGACCTTTACCCGGCATGTCACATCGTTCCCTTAATCCCCGACGGGATATCCGTCTTCTTGCGGCATCGGCCTTGAAAATTTGCACTCTCTGTCTTCCTCTTGCTAGTATTGTAGCTCCGAGAAGCTGCCGAGAGGGTTCGGTACATGCAGCTTGCGCTAACGCCGTTCAACATCACGAGAGAATCGAGGACCGCACAATTGGATCAAGCGCGAACATGAGCAAAAAGGAAGCAGATCATCCACCAAAAAACATACAACAGCGGGGATTCGCTGGTCGTCACCGACCCAACTACTAATCCGCCCCTTATCAGCTTATCTATGGGAGAGCGGACGGGATCCCGAGTTCTCTGATAGGTATGGTTGTATGTGCTTGATCCAAGGTCGGTGATGGATTATAGAGGCATTTGCGGTATGAAGAAACATAATTATCACTAAACCTCGACTATCAAGGCCCGAGTATACGGACGTACCGGTTCGTTCCAACTTTGACAGCTCAACGGCCTCCTGTGAGAGCCTAATTTATTGTATAATACGTAGAGTCTGATCTTATTTGAGATAAAGAGGAATATAGTTTTATAAAGATGATGCTATGTTACAATGATATGTGTTAAAAGGCCGTAGCTTATAGATTAGCTCTAACTTAAAGTCCGGCACTTGTTCTTATAGACCGTGAGCCTCCTAGCAGAAAGCCGCCTCTCTTGACAATCACCCCTGGTCAACTTCTCCTGACCATGTGACTAATTCCAAGACACTACACCATTTGCTGAAGCTCAGACTGCCCCTTTATACATGCCATGCCACTACTATGAATATTGGCCTCTTATTCCACGGTTCATGACCTTGGGAATAAACCTTCCTTGGTCACCTCATCAAATCAAGCAAATAGCCGAACTGGCTATATGGAATGTCATGGACGAAGCGCCATATCTTCCCCTTCTGTACTGGGCATATGATTTTGCCCAAGTCGACCCAGCCTTTATTTCACTCTCGGTAGGCCAACATCCGAGCTACGGTTGGATAATTGTTGTGCTCGACTTGATAGGGGCGTCTCGGAGGGGTATTCGAGATCCGCGCGTGTTTTTGGGCCTTTTTGAGCGGCTGTTTATTGCGTCAGCTACGCTTCAAGCACGAGAAGAGGGAGACCTACCAATGAACTTGAACGCGATTGCATTACGGAGACTCTATAATTGTTCCCCCGGCATCTTACTCTGGATAGACAGATGCTCTTGAGAACAAATTGTCCCATGAGCCCATTACCCACCGCTCATATTCGTCCTTTTCCTCTTCTGGAGACCTTTTTTCCCTCGCCTTCGACACATCAACGTCATGTCTTATTCTCTTGGATGCGGGTGCAAAACTTGGCGTTGACTGGACCGAACTGTAATACGCGTCTTGCCGTATCTTATCCTCGAGATCCTGGAGTAGGAAGCGTTCGTATTCCGTCACATTCAGCTTATGAAGAATGTTTGCAGGGCCTCTATCATGGTCGCCGGTCGAATCGCTGGAGTCGACTGAGCACGGAGATGATTCGGAATGATCTTGTTTCGAGTTTGATGTAAACTGGTGAACAAACTGAAGAGATGAGTCGCGACGACTTGTGTGAGGTCGTTTTCTCTTTCGTTCGGGGCGGTGCGACGGTCGAGGTGAAGAACTTGTTGTTTCAATGTCGGATGCTCGCAGGTAAAGAAGTGCAGGCACCACGACATTATGCGATCCGTCTCTAAGCAAAACAGCGTCCGAAACATTCCAGTATGGGGTATGTACAACAGCCACTGTTATTGGTGAAGCTGCCATCTTGGAGATGCAATGCGGGGTTGGATGAGAAAAGCTATGGCTGCCCCTGGGTACCCGAAGACCGATGCTTCAACCGAGTTATAAGACCGGGTATACCTTTGACTGATTTCGCGGGGTTCAAGAGGTAATAATCGAGGCGTTTAATGCAGTTTGGCAGACAATCCTAATTCGGTCCGAGCTGGCAATTACCGATGCACGTAGTCATGCCTTGAGTCAACGTCGCTAGTCATTGCACTCCACCCGAGTCATATGGCCATGCCATGCTATGTCATGCACCAATTATCCACAACACACTGCCCACAGAAGATGCAATAAAAATTGATACTGATAGGAGGTATTGGGAACTGTTGACTGGAGCTGTTTATCTACTATCTGTTAATAATGTCTTTTTCCGGGCCGCAATTAGAACCCCGTAGGTCACTCTTCAGAAAGCCACTCACGGAGACGCTAACTTAGTATGGCCAGTGATTGGGAACCCCTCCATATGGCAATGGATGTTCGAGGGCGATGAGCTCCTGTTAGGTCAATCAACATCAGCGGATCCAACACTATCTCAGACTCGCGGCTTTCACGACAGCGCTACAGGGGAGTTCCTCTCATTCCATGACCTAAAGCACGTTGCTACCACCGTCTCTACAATTCTGTATCAGTACTATGATGTCAGACCTGAGCAAAAGATTGCCATCATTGGGCAGAACTCCATCTGGTATCCTGTTGCAATGCTAGCTGCGAGTCGACTAGGTGCTGTAGTCACTCTGTTACCGCCTAGCTCAATGAAGGATGATCTGATCTATTTCCTTGGAACGTCAAAGACTGCGCTTGTGTTTACTGACACCGGCACCGCTGATGAAGTCAAAGCCGCTTGCAAATCAATCGGATTGTCGCCAAGGAATATTCTGAGACTGGATGGGTCCAAGGATGAGGATAACAGCTTACAGAATCTGCGTCAACGAGGGGAGTCACTCTATCCGTCATCCTATACAACATCCTGGGAACCTAGATACACCGAGGAATCTCCTTGCGCATTTCTTTCTTGGAGCTCTGGCACTACTGGAAAGCCCAAAGCTGTAAGTCACACGCTTCTCCTATAGCCAATCGACTGTCCCAGGCGAGGCGATGCTAATCTTGGTGGTCATCAGGTCCAGATATCTCACGCCAACGTCATCAGCCAACTCCGTCAGATCAGCGCTCTCACTCCACCCAACCGGCGGCGGACTGTACTGGGTGTTCTCCCCTTTTACCATAGTAAGTGAAGTGGTCTTTCTGGACGTCCTCAACTGACAAGACTAGTCACTGGTCTGGTTCATTTGCTTCATTTGCCTATTGTTCTCGAGCAGCAAATGGTTATAATGGCCAAGTTCGATATGAAGCAGATGATGGAGACCATTGTGGGGTTCAAATGCGATGAGCTATGGCTTGTGCCTCGTGAGTTCGCCTTGTTATCTGTCAAGAGAATTTTGAACTGACTTGCCTAGCTCTGCTGATCCGACTGTTGAACGATAAATCGGCTCAAGGATACGACCTATCATTTGTCAACCAATTCAACACGGGCGCAGCCCCATTGGCTGATCAAGTCATCGCCCAGCTTGCGAGAAAGTTCCCAACTGTTGCTGTCCGACAAGCCTGGGGCATGACAGAGACAACGTCTTGCTTGACGGTGACTCCGCCGGATTTGAGCACCTGGAGTAACGCCTCAAAGGTTGGCAAGTTGGTCCCAGGGACTGAAATACGCGTGGTAGACCCTGACACGGGAGAGGATGTGCCAGCTGGAAGTGTTGGAGAGGTGAGAAACCCTTTGTTCTGAGAAGTGTCAGAGCTGGCTGACATGTTGGTAGATATGGGCCAAAGGGCCTCAAGTCACTATGGGTTACCTGGATCGCCCTGAGGAAACAGCGGCATCGTATTTAGAAGATGGATTCTTCAAGACTGGTGACCTTGGCTCAATCGACAACGAAGGATTCATCACGATCCACGACCGGATCAAAGAGATGATCAAGGTCAGTCTCACTTCCTCCTACACAATGTTCCAAGAACTAACCCTAGCCATGCAGGTACGAGGACATGCAGTAGCTCCAGCTGAACTCGAAGATCTTCTTCACGGCCACCCCAAAGTCAAGGATGCTGCTGTAATTGGCATCCCCGATGACTATTCTGGTGAGACGCCCAGAGCCTTTGTCGTACTTGTAGGCGGGGTCCATGGTGGGCCAGAGGTTGTGAAGGAGTTACAGGACTTTGTTTCGGCCCGGAAATCCAAGCATAAACGCTTGAGTGGAGGTGTTGAGCTCATGGATCAGATTCCGAAGAGTCCTTCCGGAAAGATTCTGCGTCGGGTGTTGAAGGCATCATGGAAAGAGAAGATGGAGTCGCAGAAAGCGAAGCTGTAAAATACATACTGTAAAACAGCAATTTTCATCCTATTATTTTGTATGCATCATCCTGGTGTATGCGTTCTGGATTTTGAACGGTCAGTTATCAATACATCACAGACTGGATAATTATAGGCCTCAAACATATTAATCGTTGATGGAAGCCCACTATCAGATGCAAACAAGTTGATTCACAGTCTTACGGCGATATCAGGTGCTTGAGGTCTACCATGATAAATACAATGTGCTTGATGATTGCTATGCCCTCTATGCTGGCGGAACATTAGGCTCTCCCTGGCTGTCATAGTAATGGATCCTCTGTTGCAAGATCTCAGTCAAGATAGCTGGATGGGTAGAAACCCACAGCTTCCCCTCTGCGATCTGTTCTACTATCATACGACTTGCTTCATCAATACCCATCCCCTTCTCTCGCGCCATCTCAGCCATCGACCTTCGATCTTTTTCCCAAGCCGTATCTCCAGTTGAGGTATCGTGCTCAGCACGGTCGAAGATACCCGTATTCAGAAGTCCTGGAATCACAGAGCTAACATGTATGGGTATCTTCTGAGACCTCAGTTCCACATGCAGTGACTCGGTGAAAGCTTGTACCGCGTGCTTTGTGACTGCATATGCTGATTGACCTGGGATGGTGGTGAACGCCCCGACACTCGAAACATTGGCGATCCAGCATTCCTTCCTTGAAGCAATCATGCGGGGTAGAAAAGCCCGAACACCATGAATAGGGCCATGGATGTTGACATTCAAAGTCGTCTCCCACCGGGCGGAAGATAATTCCCACAATGGACCTAGTGTCTCGATTGCCGCGTTGTTGATGAGCAGTCGAACATCTCCATAGTGAGTGTGAACGTATTCAGCCAGCGCATCCAGCTCGTCTGGCCGAGATACGTCGACAGACCTCGCTTCAGCTTTTCCTTTCGCGGCTATTATATCTGAGGCAACTTCCTCTGCCCGACTGAGATTTATGTCGGCTATAATGACGGTCATTCCATATGATGCGATATGGCGTGCGAGGCCGGAACCCAGACCGCCTCCGGCTCCTGTTATCACTGCAACGCCACTGTTGAATGCTTTCTCTGGGCTTTGAGGTGTCATGGCTGTTGATCGATGAGTGAGGTGAGTGCCACTGGTCATTTGAAGAATGCTAGATGGGGGAGCCTCGGATACTTATACTCGAGAGTCTGGCAGTTATGACATAGCAAGCTGACTCGAGTGATTTGAGCCAGCAGCAAGTCATCAGCGACTTGAGTTGGCATCATCGCAATACCGCAGGTTCTCTGGCACATAAGATCACGGAGACTGACACCAACATGTTACGTTGAAACAGCAATTTGGGCCAATCACAGGCAAGGTGATTAGAGCTCTTAGATCTATCTTCCATTTGGCATAAGTTTCCATCGCTGTTCAACCCAGTCTTAGAACCCGGATTTACTGCGGCGTCAATGCTATGACCTCGTTCCTCCCCAAATCTTTGAAAAGCCCGCCTACACTCCATCTAAATTATGCTTTCACGCCCGGCACCATATCATCGAGGTCTGCATATATAAGCTAAGTGCCGTGGTAATGAATCTTGGGTACTTACAGTATGTTAGATCTTCACCCTTCGCCTCGCGCTGAGATATTCCATTGCCCATGAAAGAAAATGGATTCGACTAGCCTCTATTAGTCATAGTCACCAGACAAATCATTTTACTCACGTTAATGTACTTGATGTCGAAGTCTTCCCATCGTGGGTTAGCAATCATCTCCATGAAATGAATGCTTGATCCTGGCCAGACTGCAACGACTCGGCCTGATTTCCGGTCCTTATCTACATAAATCATGAATCAGCTGAGATTTTCTAGTCACAAGGCTGGGGGCACATACACCAGCTCTGACAAGATCCCGTCCAAACTAGGTCTTTGTGGACTTCTTGAACGTAGTCATTAAAAGCGTCTTGGATGGGCTGCTTCACATCCAAGGAACGAATCTGGTCTGTTTGGATCTTTGTGATCGCTTGAACGATGTATTTGGCACTGTTGCAACTGCTGTTAGCCATGAGGCTCTCAGAAATAGAGAAGAGTAGACGTACCTTGACTCGATACATGGAATGAGAGAACCATTGGCGATAGGACAGTTAGGCCCTAACAGAGCTATCTATCGTCAGTACATCCCTCAATATTTTTGATCCATTGTAACTTACTGAAGTAATTGGGCAAGCCTGCAATAGCCATTCCAAGGTAGGCCTCTGGACCTCTAGCCTTCCACATAGTCCGTAGACTGACGCCATTTCGACCAACGATATTGAATCGAGAAGAGAAAGAAGTGTTGAATCCAGTTGCACAGATAAGAGTATCGACTTCATGAACCTCACCATCGTCCGTCTCAATTCCCTTTTCAGTGATCCTGCGTATACCCGTTCGGATGACATTCACATTGGGCTCCTGGATTGCTTTGAGATACGGTAGGCTGGGAGTAAGTCGTCGGCATCCTAGCTCCCAACTATTGCGCACGCCGTCAGTAACGATATGCTCGTGAACAAGGGAATGAATTACCTTGGAATGAGCTTCTCTCTCAGCTCTGGTGAGGCAATTGCTGAACTCATCATCTTTTCTGCCCACTACATCTCGGTTAGCAAGAAATTCCCAGCTGCGGGAGTATCGGCATACCTGTCTGCCCTTCTCCTGTGCCTCTGAGTTCTTAATGCTAGCAGCAAAGTTCTCATTCATCTGTTGCTCAATCTGTTTTCGGAACGCCTTGTAATATTCCGGATCGTTGTTAAACCGCTCGATATCTGCCGCAGTATCTGGTCACAGTCAGTATCGAGATCTTGAGGAGATCATAGTTCCATACATGGCGCGTTGAAGTTAGAGGACTCTATGCCGAACCCAACTGTCGGAAGAATATATGTAGGTGATCGCACATATACGTCGATTTTGTCGCATAATGGCTGTATGGTTGGGACTACCTGTATGCTGCTTGCACCAGATCCGATGATACCAACAGACGCTCTTTTGAGATCGATCTTGGGGTCCTGATCACTGTTAGTCAAGGCTTTCAAGTGAAGGAGAAGTCTCATCCCACCCAAGCAGCTGTATGTATCAGTTTTCCTTTGAAGCTGTGCAAGCCCTCGATATCAGGCCACTTCCAATCATTCAAAATACCGCCAGCGTTGATGAAAACATGAGCATGGTGGTCTTCAACGATAGCATCACTCTCAGGTGATATGTCACGTGCAACCTGAACCCGCCAAAGCCCCGTATCATCGTCCCACTTGGCGCCAATCACGCGGGAGTTGAAGGTGATTCTATTGTATAGATCGTGCTTCTTTGCCACTGAGATAAAGTACTCGCCAATTTCCTCGGCCGGTGAAAAGCTAGTATTGTTAGTAGAAAGATCAAATGACTTTCAATTCGTGTTTTCTTACTGTCGGGACCAATCCGTCTTGTAGTCAAACGAATACTGGTAGGCGTGACTTGCAACATCACACGCGGCACCAGGGTACCTTGTCTCCAGCCATGTTCCTCCAACATCAGCATTCTTCTCGAAGCATGAAATCTCGACGTGCGGAAGTTCCTTCAACTCAATCAATGCTGCGATTCCTGAAGGGCCTGCACCCACGACGATGACTTTTAATGGCCTCTGTGATCTATCGTGCAGTGGATGCTGGCCATATCCTTGTGTGGTTGGGATTCTTGGTGGCTGCGTGCCGTTGCTCTCATTGTTGCTTTGGGAGATAGTCATGATGGATGGGTAGTTCGATATTAGAGACAAGCTAATTCAACGGACGTGCTGTGGACAAACCATTACTTTTCAACTAGTAGATCATGCCTTTTTCATTATCTTCATATCGTGAGCCAGGCCGTACTCGGCGTTATCTGACCCTGACTGACGGTACATAGCCGAACGGGGGGTTGCTGAGGAGAATCCGAGCAGGGAACAATGACACCTGGGTGCGGGGGAAGCTGTCGAGTCATTGAGTCGAGTCAGCTTAAATCCTCGGTTATGACACACCACTAAAACCATTTGAGGTTAGGCTTGAAATGATGTGAATAACAGCGTGGGGTACCGCACAACAAGTGACTTTGATAAGTAATAAGAACTCGTCTCATTATTTTGATTCCCTCTTATAAGTCGGTCCAAAAGTCGTCCTTAATAAGTGTTCACAGCTCATACTAAAGCATGTCGTGATCTAGAAAGGAATGTTGTGATGAATGAGGGTCAGGTGAGGGTAATTAAGATCAGAATCATGTTATCACTCGATAAACTTCTTGGTATGAGAATCAGGCCGTGCTGCCTACCATATTTTCCACTGTAGACTTCTTTCGTGGAAGAGAGGATAGCCTCATTATTGCCTCCATGAGGCGGCATTACAAGTCGATCCAACGAGACAGAACCGAGATAAGATGTTTAGGGAGAGACTAGTCCACATTTCATTATCAACACACTTAAAACCAGCAAATCGACCAATAAAGACGCGTATCCCTTTGGAGAATGAGGTCAAATTCCGCACTCCATGATTTACTCATCTCAATTTAAGACATGGTTGTAATTAGCACTTGTTGAGGCCAGATTCGAGGTGCACTGTAGACTACAGGGCTGGCTCGCCTGAAAGCTGGGGATCTGCGGGGTCGAGATCGATTCCGGGGCTTACAAGGACCCCGTTAGTCTAACTAATTCGGGGAACACGCTCTGGAGCGCAAGGAGGGGGAAGGGGTCTGATGGCAAATAATCTTTCTCTCGATTCCATCACATCCATTGCCTTCATTTGACAGTGCTACACAATAGCCACGACCTATATCACAGTAAGAGAGTGTACACTTTGTATCCTGCCACTCAGCTACTACTATCGATGCCGTCGCTTGACGCAAACGGGGCCATCAATATGACTGCTGACGCTGAAACGCGACGCGCAAAGAAGCGCCAAACGGACAGAAATGCGCAACGACAGCATCGGAAACGGCAGAAGCAGTACATTGAAGGACTCGAGGCTCAGATATCTCTTCTCAAATCAGCTGGTAAATCTGAGGCATCTCAACTTGCTGCCCAGAACCTGCAATTACAAGATGAGGTTGGTCTTCTCTCGTTCAGTTTATCTGTCTGAAGTGAGGTGGCTAACAAATTGAGTCGGCAGCTCCAACAAATGCGCGGTCTCTGGGACGAGATGGAGAATATACTGCAACGCCAACGGGATCTACGATCAAACTCGATACTCAACGTGCCATTGGTCTGTTCTGATGGCAGTCCGACGCCCAGCTACGATAGCAATAATGAGAGGGATGCTTCCGCACAGGCATTTGCAGTGAGGTCTTCGAGCTTCAACGACACCACCCAAGTGCGTCCGACCGTGCGACCAGCACCAGTAGTCGTGGACAATCATTTGCAATCCACCGGAATCTCAGATCTGGATGGGCTTATGCTTCACGACACAACATCGAGACACGATCTACCGGACGACCTGATCCACTGCGACACATTGGATCTTCATGATGGCTCCCACCTACTTAACACAGATGGCAATGAGATGGATACAATTCTTGGAGACAGCTTTCCTCTGGCCAACATGGATCATTCGGATGAAAGCGACAGAGCCACGACCGAACTGACTCACTCCCAATCGCTCACAGTCCGGAATAAAGACTCAGACCACTTCTCTACGATAGATTCATCCCAGATACAGACCCCTCGAGCGCATGAATCTGACTCCGCAATGACCATGAGATGGATAACCAGCCCAAGTCATCTCCTCCGAGAAGCCGACGACATGGATCATTTCCCAGAAGTCGAGGACGGTTCATCACACCACCAGCAAAGAGAACGTACCCCCGATCCTCTCGATGGCTTCACAGAGTTATTCGATGCGTGCATGAAGCATAACCTCCCCGCCTTTCGCTCAAACATGCCCATGCTGATGTTTTCGTCGGTTTCGAAAGACGTGTTGCTACATGAGATGATACAACGTGCTAGCCAGAACCCAGAGTCCATTGGACCGCCGGTGCTGATTGACTTTCTGGTTGACAATAAGCAGAATTCGCTGTCGACTGACCTGAAGGTCTATTTGGAGCCAGTACGTAAAACGCGTCGGACGTCAGAGTATCTTGCGACCTATTGGGTTCTGTATCTACTATTAAGGGTATGCATCCCGTCCGCCGGTTGATGACTGTCGTTAATGTGTAACAGTGGCAAATTGTTCGCAGCGAAGATGCCTACCATAGCTTGCCGCCTTGGCTTCGACCTACACCCTTACAGCTCGTTGTGCATCACCCAATGGCAGCTGATCTCATAGCATGGTAAGCACGACTTTCTACACGCTAGACTCCGCACTGACAGTTGACAGGCCCGCGATACGAGAAGGTCTCGTTCAGATGTCCATGTCAGATCCCGATCGCGTGTATGACGTTTCTACCGATATTGGGAAATATCTCACGGTCGAAATCTCAACGTCTGAATCTGATTTAGTGCATGATCCTCAGCAACTCGTGTCCAAGATATTGGATTTGAACAATTGGAAGTTGGATAAGGAGTTTTTTCATCAGTACCCTCAATGGAAGGGCAACACTACCTAGGTACAATAGTTGCAACATGAATGACATGGCTATCTATAATTAATTAATTATTCTGAGAAGAGAGGCTTTGCTATGTGTTCTGGATCCAGATACCATGCCACATCTCCACCATTTACCTCCGGCAGCGTAAAGCCATTACCCATGAACTCGAACCTATTACGGCTTCTGTACTGAATGTTGTAGTGCTCGTAGCGGGGGTTCTCAAGCATCAACCGCCAGTGAACAAGAGATCCTGGATACTGCGCCGTGATCTTGCCATTGGGTCGACCTTGGTTGTACCACGAACGACAGCCAGCAGCCCAGACACTGTAACATAGGCGTTAGCGAATCAAAGTGATCTGACGGTTTTGAAGGAGAACTTACGTTCGTTTCAGCCACTCATGCACATGTTCGTTGTACTCGTCGACAACCTCAGGCTTGACATCCAAGCTGAGGATGTTCTCTGTTTGGATCTTCCTGATGACCTTACAGATGTAGTTCTGCGCTGCTTCAAGGACCGTGATGAACGATCCGTGACCCGCAGGACAGTTCGGTCCCAACGAACCCACTGCATACCAATTAGCACTGAGCAGCAGCCCCATGTTGCGACAACTTACACATGAAGTTGGGAAAGCCACTCGCAGCAAGCGCAAGGTACGCCGCTGGGTCATCCTTCCAAGCCTCACCAAGCGACACGTCATCGCGGCCGATGACAGGGAAATGTGGCTTGAAGCTGACGTTGAAGCCAGTCGCGCAAATTATGACGTCTGCTTGATACTCCGTTCCATCGGTAACACGGAGACCGTTCTCGGTGAAAGAGTCGATCTCGCCTTCGGCTAGTTCAACGTTGTCTTCGTGGAAAGACTCAAGAAAACCTTCAGCTGGGCCGAGGCGACGACATCCCATGGGAAAGGTTGGGATCAGGCGCTGGGTCAATCTCTCGTCGTTTTTCAGAATCTTGGCCATTCTTTTAGCCACGAACTGCAAACATATATTAGATCCTGGCAATCTTTTCGAGGGGAGTGCTGTAAGGACTCTTACCTCGCGAGCCATCTTCTGGTTCGGGTGATCGGCGATGTTGTTACGGAAACTCGTATTGATCTTTGTCTCCATTTCTTTCCGATGTTCCAAGTACGCCTTTGGGTCTTCAGCGAATTGTTTCTTTTGCTCATCGGTATCTAGAGCCATGTTAGATCAGCCTGCAAGCCAGGTCTCTTCAACTCACAGACAAAGTTTCGTCCCTCCGAGTCCGTGTAGCCTTCCATGGGTAAACCGGGTCCAATCCACTGCGGTGTGCGATAGAATGAGATAACTTTCTTTGCTGTCGACCTGATTGCTGGCACAATTTGGATGGCAGAGGCGCCAGATCCAATGACGATCACAGTCTTGCCTTGTAGATCAAGATTAGTATCGTAGTCCGCTGAATGGGTCATGTGTCCACGGAAGGCTTCGCGGTTGGGAATATCGGGCCACTTCCAGGTATTCAAGATGCCAATGTTTGCGATCAAAAAGTCGACTCGGTCCTCGAAAGTTCGCTCTTGGCCATCAGTGGTCTCCGTTACAGTCAGAATCCAATGTCCGTTGGGCTCATCCCAAGTCGCTTTGTCGACGCGATGAGATAGCTTGATGTAGTTATCCACATAACCCTTCTCTCTTGCAAATGACTCGTAATACGATTGGATCTCAGCCGCCGGGGAATAGTACTTGGACCAATCTGCTTTTGGGTGAAAGGGGTACTGATAGGCGGGCGAAGGAACGTCGCAGCGGCAACCGGGGTACTTGTTGGCGTACCAGACACCACCGGGCTTGGGGTACCCTGGAGAAATTGGAAATTAGACTATGCAGGATATTTCTCAGGGGCCATGTTTAACTCACTTTCATAAACTACCAGGTCAATGTCATCGCCAAATTCCTTCTCCTTCTTATAGCACATCATAATCCCAGAAGCTCCAGCTCCTATACATCCAACTCGGAGCTTTCTTGGCGCGCATAGGATATGCTCAGATACCTGGTAAGGACCGTCATTATCGCGAGTAATGGGCGTACCACCGACCCGGTTGTCAAAGGTTGTTGCGTAGCTGTTTCCGTTTGAGACTGTCATCTTGATGGTTGAGCGAGTCGACAAGGATGAGTATGAAGAGACAAATCAGCTCAAACTGCGACGAAACAGCAAAGAAATAAAGCACAGGGTCTTGGCATACAATACTCAGACGATTGACAAATCCAGATCTTCGGTTACTGACCCCGCGTTGACAACCGCCAATCTTGACACCATACCCCAGACAAAGCTAGCCCCATGACTCTGGAGCTAGTGCGGTTAGCAGCCCCAACCCCGCAAAGCTGACTCTCCAGTCGAGTCAACACCTCCACGCGGGGGATCTGTTCCCTATCGTGGCCTGTGCAGCAATGTCCCAGGACCGCTTCCCCATGGGGTTGATCTGGTAGCTCCTCGATCTTTGGTAACCAGCCAAGCCCATTGACCACTAGGACTGCACCGCTACGCTGTCTAGAACGCACAGTTTCATTATTGTGGCGTTTCGTGTTCAACTACAAAACCCCTTGTCAATAACGAGGATTCTCGAGTTTCTCTTGCTCTCAACAGAACCTTGTTTTCTTCACAGGAATCAGGATCTCTCTTCTACTCATTGCCTCTTTTCGTCAAATAATTTGTCATGGATACTAAGAAAGAGGCTACAGCAATGACTACTGCTGAACACCTTGAGATGCAGCAGGCAGAGGATCATGCTGAAGCCGCTGCCAACCAAATCGCCTACGAGAAGACCCTGAGCTTCGCCAAGAGTGTTCGAGTCTTCTGGCGAAGTACTCTCTGGATCTTATACGTCCAACTTGTTGTTTTCGGTTACGGTATAGACGGTATCATTGCGGGTAATCTCCTCGCAATCCCCAAGTTTCGGTAAGTACTCTTACATCTCGGCTCATACGCGTGTTTATACTGACTGGTTTCAAGAGAGGACTATGGTACTACACTTGCCCAAGGCGACACGACGATTTACATTATCCCTGCTACTTGGCAGAGCCTTTACGGCGGTGTATCCCAGCTTGCCGCTGTTCTCGGCGCTGCCATTACTGGATGGCTGGCTGACAAGATCGGTCGACGATACACCAACATGCTCTTTTGTGCCATTTCTATCGTTGGAGTCGGTCTTCAATACCACTCGACTCGCGATGGCTCCCTTCCCATTTTGACAGTCGGAAAGGCCATCAACGGTCTCTCTATCGGTGCATGGCTCATCATCGGCCCTCTGTACGCTTCAGAGGTTGCTCCTCTGAAACTGCGAGGCTGGCTCACAGCCATGACCAACTTTATCCAGTTCTGCGGTACTCTGCTCTTCACCGGAATCATGTATAAACTTGGTCCCCGAAACGATCGCGACTCTTATATCGTCCCCTTTGTGTGCCAATGGATCATCCCGGGAATTGTTCTTCCTACTGTCTGGCTCTGCCCCGAATCACCTGTCTGGTTAGTTCGTGCTGGGCGCCGAGACGCTGCCGTCAAGTCCCTCGATCGTCTTCACGGCGATTCGAAGGATATCGATAAGAAGGCCATCCTTGCTGTTATTGAGCAGACAATTCAGCATGAGCAGGACTACCGAACTGAGACGTCGTCTGTCTCCTACGCATCGTGCTTTCAAAAGCCTGACAGACAACGCACTCTCATCAGCATGTTTATCTATGGCTGCCAGTATCTCAGTGGTATCATCTTTGTTCTCGGGTATCAGTCTTATTACTATCAACTGGCTGGTTTTGGTGCACAGATGTCCTTCTTGTTGAGCATGTTGAACAACTGCAGCATGTTTGTCGCCAACATCCTTTCTTGGCCTCTGCTGACTGTCGTTGGTCGCCGGCCTCTTATCGTTTGGGGGCAGTTTATCTGTGCAATCACATTGTTCATCGTTGGTGGAGCTTCTCTGCCTGGTAGTCGGTCTACGAACCTCGTCACCATTGCCTTCATGTTTGTCTGGGTAAGTCAAAAATCCCCCTCTCAACCATATCTGTGCTAATTTTATTTCGACAGGGCTTCGTTTACCAGATCACCTTGGGTACAGTTGCATGGACCGTCGTGGCAGAGATCCCAACCTGGCGTCTTCGCTCGCGAACCCAAGGCCTTTCCAACATCGTCCTCTGCATCGTTCAATGGCTAATTGGTTTCGTGTTCCCATATATGTTCAACCCAGATGCCGGTAACCTTGGTGGCAAGGTTGGCTTCATTTTCGGTGCAACCACTCTCATCGGATTTGCTGGATGTTGGGTTTGGCTCCCTGAGACCAAGAACCGAACTACTGCAGAGCTCGATGATCTTTATGCTGCCAAGGTCAAGCCGCGTCATTTCCACAAGACTCATCTGGGAGAGGCGGCGGGGTCTGATGATAAGACCGCCTAGGATGGTTCTGGTTCTGGTTGATAGGTTCTGGTTTCTAGCTACCTTGGGTGCTTCCTATACTGATACTTTGTAATTAGCTTGACTTGAACAACGAGTATTTATCTTGAGCATCATCCCGTTAACAACTTGTTGCCTGTATACCTACAAAACTCTGAGTTATCTCTAATAGAGGCATCTTCAAGAACTTCGACATACATCAAGTGTGATACAATACATGTTAATAAGTATTCGTTGAGCAGGCTTCGTAGTTTCCTCGAGTCACGAGCCGACGAGTTTATTGATCTCAGGAAAAACATATCACAACTTATTTGACGCCTGCGGAGAGAAGCTCAAGTGTTTCAGGCGTAATCGATCAATTATCAGCGCCAATACTTGATTCATTTCACTTTTTTCACAGATCCTTTCAAACGAAAGATGATTCCAAAACATATACAAACTATAGATCCGCCCTCCCCTACTCAGACTCGACATTTGTCGGCGATCCAGTCAGCCTGTAAGTGAATACCAGAATACACGTGATCTTCCTCTTGTCCACCACGAGCCGCCGGTAGCCCAGGCTGTGTACTGCCAAAGTCAACCAGACTCCAGACATGCCCCTTCTTAGGCTCAACATGCATTTCTAGGTTATCATAGCCGCTCTGTTATACTGGTCAGTTTCAAAGTCACCAAAGGCGTACAGTGGGAAGACTTAATTTGAGGACGTTCTGGGCCAGCTTTTGTATGTCGGCGACAAAGAGCTCCAAGTCGCCGGCTATAAAGAGCGTGTTCTTGGGTAGAATCTCTTTCCAACCATCTAAGCAATCTATGGGGTTTGCATACTCATCCAAAGGCTTCCCATCTAGATATGCTTTCCGCCAACGGTCGAGAGCGCTCTTATCGAGACAATCCTGGTTCGCATTCTGCCGGTATGATTCCCCATTGTTTTGCAAATTGACCCAGGGACTGTTCAGGCAAGTTACCGCGATACTTCCGGTCTCTCCCTGAGTTTGCATGAGTGGTGGAATACTCGGGTGAGGCATGACCAGGTGTCGAAGTAGCCCAAGGCAGAGATTTCCCCCAGCCGAGTCACCAGCCAGAATGATGGGCAAATTCCGACTGGCGATGTATCGATATGCTGAGACGACTTGCCTCAGAGCACCGGGGTAGGGATACTCTGGGGCGAGGTCGTACTCCGCAACGAACATGTCAGCTTTGAAGCCCCGGGCCTGAAGCTCAACGCTCAATTGCAGCAGATACGGCATCACGGATCCTGGCGAGCCGCTAACAAAGCCGCCTCCGTACACATAGAAAATGATGTGTGTCGGATTGGGATATTTGGCAAGGTAATGCCCCCGATAGTCGTCTCCCACGATCTGTTCTCGTCAGAATATGGAAGGGATCAAGTATTTACAGAATGAGTACCGTTTCGGCCGTGGCTTTCTCCTCGAGTAGAGTCGGGCAGTTCTGCAGCAGAGCAGTCGCATCACACTGGCCGGAGCTGAGAGCTCTGAATTGGTGTATCGATAGCGTAGATGACAACCTAGGCGCAATTTCAGCACTGAGATACACAGGAGGTTACTGCTTCTCACCATCGGATCGTGGCATTGGCGAGCATATGCTGAAGTGTCGGTTCTTGCTTCCCGAGAATCCGCGATACAAGGGCTCGTAGTCTGGTCCTAGGAATCACATAATCTGAGCAACACCTGTCAGTGTCTATTTCCCTTCTTCTGGTATGTTTCGAGCTCGACTTACACTTCAGTAGGATCAGATAAGCTGTCAATCTGGTATCTTCGAACATTGCGCTGTAGTCGGTCATGTTGTCGCAAATGCTTCACTTGCAACACTCTTAATGCTCCGAGAAGTGATTAAGGTTAGTTCATCTATTCCCCAGATTTCGTGCATCGATAAGTGGCGTATCTATCGAGACCTCTCAACTCGTCCTTGGCCAAATGGGGTTTCACTTGGCGATTTAGTCCACTGACTCGCTTACTGACTCAAGCCCACCGAGGTCCCCTAAACCCGAGATTTAGCGGGTGTTGACTCAACAGCGCGCTATCGGGCACTAAACAATCGGCCCCAGAGTGCGGGGAAATCTTGACTATAGAACGAGTCCAGCGAGCATGGTGGTCACCTACCATTCAATTAATTTCCGACCTCTACCAACAGCAAATTACACCTGACCATGTCCCAAACGAAATTAACGTCTCTTCAAGGCCGCGTTGCCATCGTGACTGTAGGTCTTTCACGTCTGATTGTACCCATGATGGCACTGACGATACTCTTCATAGGGTGCAGGAGGCGGCCTCGGTAGGGAGTATGCTCTTCTACTCGCGTGGTATGGCGCAAAAGTAGTCGTCAATGACTACGGCGGCTCTCTCAGTGGCCAGCGCGGCACTATATCCCGTGCGCAAACCGTCGTCGATGAGATCAAAGCAAAGGGCGGAGAGGCTATCGCAGATGGCCATGATATCTCTGTCCAGAGCGAAGTCCAAGAGCTTGTGCAGGATACGCTGGCGGCATACGGAACTATTCACATCCTCGTCAACAATGCAGGCACAGCAGGTGAAGCCAGCTCACACGACAATGTGAACGTCCAATCCTTCCGCCGGACGTGGGAGATTGCTGCGCTGGGTACAGTTATGCTCATTGGTGCAGTGTATCCTACTATGGAGAAGCAAGGGTATGGGAGGATAGTTAATACTTCGTCTGACAGCCTCATCGGCATGGGAGCAGGTGGTGATGGTGGTTATGTGTCAAGCAAAGGCGCAACCTTTGGTTTGACCCGCGATCTTGGGCGCATGAGTCCCAAGCATGGTATCAAGATCAACGGCGTTCTTCCTTCCGCAGCATCCCGCATGTCGGACTTGTCGCCTGTTATCAAGAGAATTACGAGGGAGTATTTCCACACGCATCTCGTGGCGGATTTCGTTGTGGCGCTGTGCAGTGCGGAGTGTCCGGTATCTGGAGAGCTGTTCAGTGTTGGTGGTGGAAGAGCCGCGAGGACGACGTTGGCTACGGTGCCTGGGTATTCTCGTGCGACGGGTCCGGAAGATTATTTGGCTCATTTCGACAAGGTTATTGGTACTACGGATGAACTGTTTGTTCCCAAGGATACGTTGGATTTAGTGTCTTATGCGATAAAGCAAGCAACGGGGACTGATGTAGGAGTGATAAGCTTAGATTAGTGATAGTTCTAAACAATTAAATGCAAGTCTGGACTGATGTGTCTTTCTACGCCATAGCTAAGTTATGAGAATCATCGCCTTGTACATTTGAGAAGCTCATAGTTCGGAAGTAAGGCTAACGACATGCTCATCAGAACATGACATTTGAACTCAAAACGGGCTACTGGCTACCAATTCGCTTTTGGTGTCTTTATCCGACTAATTTCTTAGCGGAAAACTGGCTTGAGTATAGTTTAGATTTTTCAGAGAGATATAACACTATCAGTTACATATATAAAACACTTGTCTAGCTCTTTTAAAAGCTGGCAGATGCGAGGTAAAGAGACGGAGCTACCCTGAGGCTGACCTGGATGGTCTAAAAACAGTTTAGTGGAGACCTGAAACACTCAGTTATCGTGCCTTGAGTGATCAACCTAAACCATAGACGTCATAGCGCAAATCAAGGATGAGTCATCTGTTGTCGTCATCGCCAAGCTGATTGGCTTATCGCTATCAACGGGGCCCACCGGATGCTACCACGCGGTTTTTCAGGCTCCAGTAGCATTGACAGCTCACCATGCATAATAAATAAAAGACCCCGTCCCGAGTGGGGACACTTGAAAAATAAAACCAACCTCTTAATATTCCCGACCGATCGTGTCCAACCCTATTCACGCCAGCCTCAACCTCAAGAGACATGACAGGAAGACAATACCTCATATCTATACTCAGGACAGAAATCGAGATTGCATGAGATAAATCAAAATACCCATCCATGGCATCGCCTGAACCGCTATAAACACGTGTCCCCACCCGTCCCCTCACTTCATGAGCTCACTCTACCGACCCTCCACCAGAAGAGAAGCCCAAGCTGCCATGGCCAAGCTCACCGCCGCTGAGCGCGCCGCTCACGAGGAGGGGAATCTTCACATGCTGCGCGCTACCATCGAGCGCACTCTCTGGCATCTTGATCCGCACAGTGAATTGGCCGCTCATTTGCGGGAGACCACCAAAGAAATCAGACGACATACCCTTGCGGGCTTACTTCCAAAACCCAAACCAAAGTCACAACGGAAATCAATATCTTATCCACAACAACAAGAATCAGAGGAACCAGAACTACCTCGGCTTTCTGTACCGCGGCAGCAATCACCAGCTCGTGAACCGCAAAAAGTGCTCACAAATGAGGGCAGCAGATATCAGCTGCGCGATAGGCAGGATCACGTGCCGATAATCGAACTTAGCTCTGACGTATCCTCGGAACTGTCAGACGAGCCCATTTACGATTTTGACCATACGCCCGACCAAGGCGAGAGCGCATCTGCCAGCGACATGAGCACCTTGGCAAAAGAACACCAGAAGCCAAGTCGAGAGATACCAGTAGACGAGACACCAGCCGAGGAGGCGCTGACTCAAGAAATGCCGACGCATGAGTCCAAAAAGCGACCAGCCGAGGATGACGGCGAAGACGACGCGTCGCCAGTTTCAAAACGCGTCAAAGGCTGGCTGACGCATATCACGGGCGGATACATGTGATTCTCTCATTTCTCGCGATTATAAGTGATACGATCTGGATACCGATCACGTCACCATCAAAGAATACTCTACCACTACTACATTGGACTGCATTCTGGAAATGCAGCATTAAAGCTTCGAGGCTTAGAGCTGGAAAACCTGGTTTTGGGCATAATGTGCAAGTTATACTATACACTGTTTTATTGGGAAACAAGATGTAAAGGACTGCTAGGACCTATTTCAGACGAACTCGGGTTGGGAATAGAAAACAACAGGAATGGCTGTATCGAAAGATGGGGGAGAGATTGAACGGGATACCCTTATGAGGCTTGATGGATAGCTAATGTATTATTTGACTTTCAATATGAATCGGTGTTTTATCTGGTGCAGTCGTGCTCTGTTGTGTATCTGCATGCCTCAAATCCTGGGTGAGAAATCGCGAGTTCCAAAAGACGGTCGCAGTTTTCGCGTCGACCTTGAACAGCATAAGTATGTAATTATGCGGCGCGGTGGTTTTCTATCCATTTCCAATGCACACGCTTCTGGCTTAGAGTCGAACAAGCCCAGGCAAAATTTCCTGGCTGATGGATCCCGATGCGTCGGCCCTCGGAGCTCGGCCTTGGCTGTCAGCACCGTCTGCTGACAGCTTCGTCTCTGCCCGAAACAACACTCGGCGCATCTCAGACTCGGCACTCAAAGTTGAACCCAATCGGTACATGAGCTGAATCCAGACCGTCATGTCCAGTCCCCTCGTTACTCGGCGTAACGGCAAGAAGCAAGCATGCGAGCCTTGTCGGCGCCGAAAAGTGGCGTGCGACCACGGCTATCCAATCTGTCGCCGGTGCAGAAAGCGGCCGAACGGTGAATCTGCGTGTTACTATGCATCGCCTGAACAAGCAACGACCCCCTATCGAGCGAGACCTTCTCAGCAACAAGTCTCCGAAGCGTCGGCCTCGAACTCCGAGGCCGCAGTCCCTTCAGCCCAGCGGAATTTTGGGCCTGACGATGGGTTATGGAGCTCACCGGCTGCGAGACCGCCACAGGGCTTCTTCGGGCCTACGAGCTTTCCGGCTGCGTACCAAGAGACTGAGGCTAGTTTGGCTGCACAGGGACCCGCAGTGGCAGTGGTCGACATGCCTTCTTCACCAACTATCTCAGCTCCACCATCGGTGGCCGAGATACAGAGTATTGTGGATATGGACCAAGGAGCAAGTCAACTTGCTGTCAGAGTACTCCAAGCCTTACCCGAAAAGACGTCCATGTATAGATCGAAACCTAAAGCTAGCCTTGATGAGGACTGGCTGGCTAGTATTGGTGATAGACTCCTGACCAGTACCTGGGAGGCATTCGGGTCTCATCTTAGTGACAGAGCAAACACAACAAAGTTGCGCGAGATGGGGAGTAGAATATGTATCAACACACGAAAAACACTCAGAGAGGACCAGGATGACCCGACTGCATGGATTCAAAGCTTCTCGGGAGAGAATTTACGCTGGGAGACTGTTGGCGTTATCTTCCTATACACAGCTTTGAGCGAGCTGACAGCTGCTTCGAATGAAGAGTCGAAGAGGATAATTCGCCAGTGCACTGAATACTGTGCTTCATGCATAACCCTTGCAAACATGGGCGGTAGTTCGGGTACTCTGATGTTGTTCCTGATGTACAAGCGATCTGTTCTTCATGCATGGATGCACGGTGAGACCAGTAAGTTTCCCAAACATTTATCTGTGTATAGTTGATTCTGATTAGTGTGGGTTTGCCGTACTGGAAGTTTCATGCGGAGACAGTTGCGATGTTGACGTTCTCTGGACTCCACGATAATCGGGCCAAGTCAGCGCCGCATATGTCATCGGTACCTACCGAGATCCGCAGGCGTATCGGATGTCAGGTCTTCGTTGTCGATAAATTCCTGGCCACCTTTGTTGGACGACCGCCTCTTCTTACGAGGAGATTTTGCTCTATCAAGTCACCACTTGACCTAGAAGAGTCAGCCTTGCTCTCAGACAAAGAAACCTTCCAGAGGAGATCTCAGCTCCTTGATCAGGACGGATGGAACACAGATGGTCGTATCTACTCGAGCTCGCTTTTGCGTGTTCGCATGATGATTGCGCTTGCCAGAGACAAGATCCTCGAAGTTGTACTCGCTCAGGATGGAACTTACGGCGTTACAGAAGTCATGTAAGTGAGGCGCTATTATTGGATACTTCTATATCTAACCATCCCCTTAGGCAACTCCAGGCTAAACAACTTGATCTTTATGGGCAGCTTCCTCAGCATTTGATCTGGGGCCCAACAGCAGAGGAAATAAACGAAATAGACCTTGAAATCGGTTATCCAAAGCTACTGATAAGACTAGACCATTTACTAAACATGTTCCTTATCCAGCGGCTGTTAGCCAAGCACGGTCATCCAAGAAACGAGCTTCTCCGAACCAGTTTCGAGATGGTGGTGTTGACGCTGAATTTCTGGGCCCAGAAACACATCTGGGCTGCTTTGCAAGGCAAATGCCGATGGATAGTAAGTCAAAAATATTTTACCTCCAGCTGAAACAAGTCAGCCATCCCGGTCTAACACCATTCAGATCATGGGATACGCGACCCTCGCCGGAGCCGTCCTGTGCATGGAACTCATAGAACCCACCCCAGTGATAATGCCAGCGTACGATGGCATCATTGCTGGCGAGACATATTCTAGATCATCAATCATCCAACAACTCAGTCTTCTGTTGGGGTATCTCAAGACTTCCTGTCCATCACAAACACACTGTTCAGTTGCCCACAATGTGCGAGGTGTTATTAAGAAGATCCTTGATCATATTTTGAATAATCCTACTGTTACCCAGCCTGTAGCCGAGCTTGGGGCAATCGACTTCGCGGGTAGTTGGGATCATTTTTCGTATTTTAGTGCGCTGGATAACTTTGACTGGCTTATGGAGGACCGTGGCATTGAGGAGACCTCTGGCTCGCTATAGTTACAATCTATCTTAATCTAATCAGCCTAATAGGGCTGATGAATGTCGCATTATTAATACGTAACCCGTGTTGTATTTTTTTTCTTGGCAAATGGTAAGCGCGTTGGCGTTTTTCGGTGCTCGGCTCTTGATCTCGGTGCTCGAAGCTGACTGCAACACGACTTCACTTCCACCGACACGATAGCACGCCCAGTAACGGTGTTTTTAGCGCAGAGGATCAGTTTAATTACGAAATACTTCCGAGCTGATAAATCAAACAACGGGGACAAAATGTTATATATAAGAGTGCACCATCACAGCCATCAGTATCTCATCAAATCACAAACAACAATTAACTGACTCTCTTCAGCACACCATCTCAAACTTCGAACGCGTCTGACAACATGTCCCTCCCCAAGACCTATAAAGCTGCATCTTTCGATAAGAGTGGCTCAAAGCTGGTTATCAAAGAAGTCGAACTTCAACAACCTGGCCCTGGCTTCATCTTGGCCAAAGTTCTCGCATGCGGCATCTGTCACTCTGATTCGTGGGTGCAGCTAGGTCGCTTTGGAGATTTATTTCCTCGCGTACCAGGTCATGAACTCGTTGGAGATGTCGTTGCTGTCGGTGATGGCGTGACCAGCGTCAAGGTAGGCGAGCGTGTTGGTGGTGCCTGGCATGGCGGTAAGTCTCTGTACATTTATAAATTATCATGGCCTTTGGCTGATGATGTTGCGACAAGGGCACGATGGAACATGCCGTTCCTGTCAAACTGGATCATTCCAACTTTGTGACAATGGTGCTATCAACGGCGTGACCATGGATGGCGGATACGCCGAATACGTTTTGCTTCACGCCGAAGCTGCGGTTCGAATCCCCTCCGACGCAGACCCCGCCGAAGTCGCCCCTCTCCTCTGCGCTGGAGTGACCGTCTTCAATGCCATTCGCAGGATCGGTGTCCTCCAAGGTGGTCTGGTAGCTGTCCAAGGTCTAGGCGGACTGGGTCATCTGGCGCTTCAGTATGCCTCCAAGATGGGATACACCGTCGTTGCCATGAGCGCCGGAAGCGAGAAAAAGGACTTCGCGATGAAGTTGGGCGCCCATCATTACATCGATTCCACCAAAGAAGATCCCTGCGAGGCGTTACAGAAGCTGGGAGGGGCCAACATGATCTTGTCAACGGCCCCGAATGCAGGGGCGGTCAGTCCTCTCACAGGAGGCCTTGCGGCTCTCGGTAAGCTGGTCGTCCTCTCACCTCTTGGACCAGTTGAGTTCAATACGGTTCACATGATCATGAAGAATCTCAGTGTGCATGGATGGAACACGGGACATCAGCAAGATTCGGAGGATGCTATCGCGTTTGCGCAGACGCATGGCATCAAGTGTATCATTGAGAAGTTTGACTTTGCGACTCAGCACCGAGAGGCCTTTGAGAAGATGGAGAGTGGAAAGGTTCGCTTCAGGTCTGTTATGACTATGTAGATACCTTCTTCTGTGTTGGTTTCCCTCTTCATTTCAAATGCGAAATGCGAAATAGCTTGCATCTCGGGTTTGAATTGCGGGGACGTTTTCGGGGATACAGTGCCGAGTTCGGAGCGACCCTCTTATCTCTATCACGAGAAGCTTTCAACTGCCGGTTCTAGAACCACTAGCTCCGTGAAGATTCTCCCTTTAAACGAGGCATTTTAGATTCTCAATTCTTATAAAATATCCAACTTTGTTCTACAATCACAGGGTAACTATTGAGCATTATGTATTGGGAGACTACCGTGAAGCAGAAACGGGAGGATCGTGATGGTGCCATCCAAAACTGCGAGGCTCAGCTCTCCGCCTTTGGCGATGAAAGCATTGTCCCAGAACATGCCGATATTTCCTCCCTTCTCGAACAATTGAGGACGGGGAAGATGACAGCAGAGGAACTAGTCTCTGTTACGATCCGCAGGTAAATCTCTCACAACTATAAGCTAGATGCCAATTTTTAACTCCCTGGCAGGGCCATAGCTTCACACAATGAGGTTCGCATAAAGTATGTCCATCGATGAATACGACTGACATGCTTTAGACAAACTGTCTCAGCGAACCTTTGTTCGGTAGTGCACTTGAACGCGCGAAAAGCCTCGATGAGTACTTCCAGAAACACCAAAAACTCATTGGTCCTCTCCATGGCATTCCAGTCTCGGTGAAAGACCAGTTCAACGTCGCTGGCGTCGATACTACGCTAGGCTATGTCGGCCGTTCATTCAAGCCCGCCAGCGACAATGCCGTGATGGTGAGCATTCTGGAGAAGCTAGGTGCCGTCATCATAACGAAGACAGTTATCCCTCAGAGCATCATGTATGGCGAGACTGAAAGCCCACTTTGGGGTTTGACAACATATCCTGGCAGACCAGAGCTTTCACCAGGTGGCTCATCAGGTGGAGAGGCTACTTTGATGCGAATGTCTGGATCACTTGGGGGCTGGGCAACTGACATTGGAGGCTCAATTCGCGTTCCAAGTCACCTATGCGGCCTTTTTGGACTGAAACCTTCTTCTGGTCGGTTCTCATACTCCGGTGCAGCAAATTCTCATGAGGGACAGTCTCATGTTCCTTCATCAATTGGTCCCATGAGCCCATCGCTCCTCAACCTCATCACTTTAACCAAGGAATGTCTGCTAGCAGAACCATGGAAGCTCGACCCGAACGTTGTCCCAATTCCATGGCGACAGGCCGATTTTGAGGGCGTGCGGAAGCGAAAACTCACCATCGGCGTTATCCTTGACGATGGAGTCGTGCGACCTCATCCAGAAATCCAAGAAGCCGTCCGCCGCGCAGTGGCAATCTTCGAAAAGGCAGGGCACAAAGTCATTCCGTGGAGTACAGCAGACCACTCAAGCTGCATCGAGATCCAGGACCAATTCTACCGTGCAGACGGTGGAGAGGATATCAAGGCCGAAGTCGCTGTTGCAGGCGAGCCGATGATTGCGCATGTCGAGGCGCTGGTCAACTCGTCCAAGCCGATATCGGTGTATGAATACTGGCAACTCAACCGCCGAAAGACGGCAGCACAGGAGGCTTACAATAAGAAATGGACTACAACTGCTGGTCTCGAGGATGGAGAATGCGTCGACATTATAATCAGTCCTGTATCGCCTCATACAGCTGTTCCGCATAGGTCGAGCAGATGGACTGGCTACTCCAAGATATGGAACTTTCTCGACTACACAGCTATGTCGTTCCCATTTGCAAAATTTGGAAGCCCCGAGGATTCAACGTCGTCTGATATATATGTCGCTACGGCTGACGAAGCGCGCCAGAGTTATCTACATGATTATGCGCCGCGCAACGCGATTGACGAGTGGATACGGGGCCTCTACAATCCTGAAGCGATGCAGGGGCTTGATGTTGGAGTGCAGATCATCGGAAGGAGGTATGAGGAGGAAAAGGTGTTGGGCGTGGCGTCACTGTTAGAAAACCTCATCCAAGTTTGATAGAGTTTGTTGGCGGGAAACACGGATACAGGGTATAGATATAATAAGTAGGTAGATATCTCAGAAATCACCGCATTGCCTCGCCATTTCTGCACAGTGTTCTTATTACCCAACACCTCCAATATAACAATAAAAACACCCAACAACCAACCGATGAAACCCTGAAACTTTCGACTTAAGGGATTTGCGAGTCGCTAGGTTACATGTTTGGTTCATATTTCCGTCAGATAGAGTTCTTACAGGGTAAGACGAAAGTCTATTTCAGCAATTACAGTTTACACGAGTAAGGATGCTGCTCGGAGATGTTCATTTGATACGCCGCAAAAGCCCGAGAATAAAGTGATCTCCAACAAGCTGAAGTCTATCGTCACGATTACCTTTGATGGTCTTTACTACTGCGACGGCATCATAACTCTATCTACCGCAATTGACTACAAATTCCGCTATCAGCGGAGAAATCCCGCGCCTTGAATGTCGCCATCTCTCCTAACCGCGATAGGAAACCCCTAAACCCACGGACAAAAAGGTCCCATCGTGTCCTGCTCTATCAATCGACATACATATCCGTAGAGCAGATTAAAATTACGGATCAGGCAGCGGAGTCGCGGCACTTGGATAAAAGTCCCACGGGCTAACGTCCCCCATTTGATACTGAGCCCGCGCGATTGCAACGCTAATCCCTGCAGTTCCCCTGAGCGCCAAGTCCAGCATCTAGACGCTCATTCGATCAGCTAGTCCGATCTTCCCTGCGCTAACTTTAATCTGGTAGGTCTGTTGATAAGAGCGAGGGAACTTATGGTAATTGCTCTGGAACTTCTGGAGGTCGTTTGAAGCATTTATGGGAGGTCATGCAGCTTTGAGTTTGTGTCGCTGGGGGGCATCACATGTTCCTGCATATACTCCGTAGACGGGGTTGCTTGATCTGGACATATACAGATATTCCAAAGAGGGCGGGATACTCCGTGTAGCCTATATAATGTTGTGATAACGCCGTTGATCTGCCAAGGTCTTCTCTTCAACCACTCGCTCTGGTATCCTGTCACTCTTTGGCTGCTCCACACTCTTTATTGCACTGTTTGTCATTCTTTACAAGTCACTCTTTATATCATACTACACACATTCATTATGGTCCGTCTAGGATTGACGGCTCTGCTTTTCGCAGGGCTGTCCGCTGCCGTTCAAGACACTGAGCAGGGTACCGCTGTTACGCACGTCCCAGGTGCCTACATCTTCGAGTTCGAGGAGAACCACGTACGGATCTCACCACCAACTTCCATTTCGCTGCTAACAGTTGTAGGATACTGCCAAGTTTTACAGGACTGCTGATGACAAGTACACCACCCGCGTCAAGTTCGACTACGACCTGTTCAAGGGCGTTTCTATCCAGTTTGACGATGTTTCTACCGCCGAGGACATGGCTGCCAAGATGGCGGCTCTTCCCGCGGTCAAGAACATGTGGCCTGTCAAGGTCTACAGTATTCCTAAGCCTCGCATTGAGTGGACTGCCACGCCTGGCATGAAGGCTCCTCTCAAGAAGCGTGATCTGAATGATACTGCTGATACATTCTCACCCCACGTTCAGGTCCAGGTTGATAAGCTTCGGGAGAAGGGTATTACTGGCCATGGTATCAAGGTCGCTGTTGTCGACACTGGTGTAAGTCTTGAACTTTTGACTTTAGATCCTGGCTGACATTATTAGATCGACTACAAGCACCCTGCTCTTGGTGGTTGCTTCGGTCCCGACTGTCTTGTTTCCTTCGGTACTGATCTCGTTGGTGATAAGTACGATGGCTTCAATGCCGTTTACCCCGATGAGGACCCCATGGATTGCCAAGGCCATGGATCTCACGTTGCTGGTATTATTGCTGCCCAAGAGAACGAGTACGGTTTCACCGGTGCTGCTCCCGGAGTCACCCTTGGTGCCTACCGAGTCTTCGGTTGCTCTGGAGAAGCCGGTAATGACGTTCTCATCGCCGCTTTCAACCAAGCTTACCAAGATGGCGCCGACATCATCACTGCTTCTATCGGCGGCCCCAGCGGTTGGTCTGAGGAGCCCTGGGCTGTCGCCGTCTCTCGCATCGTTGAGAAGGGTGTTCCTTGTACTGTCTCTGCTGGTAACTCTGGTGATGTGGGTATGTTTTACGCTAGCACTGCTGCCAACGGTAACAAGGTCATGGCTATCGCTTCTTACGACAACAGCGACTACGTCTCTCTTCTCAACATCTCTCACTACACTGTTGACAACAGCAGCAAGAAAGTCGACTTTGGTTCCACTGCCGGTAGCCCTGCTGCTTGGGGCAACGTCACACTTCCCCTCTGGGCTCCCAACCTGGATCCTACTGTTCCCAACGGCGGTTGTGACGCTTACCCTGAGGATACTCCTGATCTTAGCAAGTACATCGTCTTGGTCCGTCGCGGAAGCTGTACTTTTGTTCAGAAGGCCCAGAACGCTGCCAAGCATGGTGCCAAGTACTTCCTCGTCTACAACAACGCGGCCAGCGGTGCTTCAGCCATTGATGTCTCGACCGTTGAGGGCATCGTTGCTGCTGGTATGGTCCCCGCCAAGACTGGTGTCAAGTGGGTTGAGCTTCTCAAGGCTGGATCTACCGTCACCCTCGAAATGTCTGATGGCTCTGATGGAAAGGTTATTCTTGAGGAGAGCAAGAACAATGTTACCGGTGGTGCTGTGAGCACCTACTCTTCTTGGGGTCCTACCTGGGAACTCGATGTCAAGCCCCAGTTTGGCTCTCCTGGTGGAAACATCCTCTCGACCTACCCTCTCAAGAAGGGCGGTTATGCCGTCCTTTCTGGAACTTCCATGGCCTGCCCCTTGGTTGCTGGAGTTATTGCCCTTGTTGCCGAGGTCCGCGGTACTCTTGACCCTGAAGTCCTTGAGAACCTCTTGTCGTCTACTTCCAACCCTACTCTTTTCAACGACGGTGCCAAGTTCTACGACTACCTTGCTCCTGTCCCCCAACAGGGTGGTGGTTTGATCCAAGCTTATGATGCTGCGTACTCTACCCTCCTGTTGAGCCGCTCTAGCTTGGCTTTCAACGACACCGACCACTTCACCGAGGTTCTCAACTTCACTCTTCACAACACTGGTAAGACAGATCTCGATCTCAGTATCTCTCATATTCCTACCAAGAGCGTCTACACTCTTGCCAAGGACAGCATCTATGCTTCTGAGTTCCCCAATGATGTTGCCGATGGCCACGCCAGCCTCAAGTTCAGCGAAGCCAAGGTCAGCGTCGGTGCTGGTGACTCTGTTACCATTGAGGTCATCCCTACTCCTCCCGAGGGTCTTGATGCCAAGCGTCTCGCACTTTGGTCCGGATACATCGCCATCAACGGAACTGATGTCTCCCTGTCTCTTCCTTACCAAGGTCTCACCGGTTCTCTCCACGATTCCAAGGTTCTCGCCTCTGACGATACCTGGATCAGCAAGTCCAACGATAAGGACGAGCTCAACCCCGTTCCCGCCAATACCACCTTCGTTCTTCCCGTCAAGGGCCAGAACGCTACAGACGAGAAGCCCGCTCCTGCTCTGGCATGGAAGCTCGCCCTCGGATCCGCCAAGCTTGAGGCTGAACTCATTCCCGTCTCTGGTAACTCCACTGCAAAGAGCCTGGGAGCGCCTGCTGGCTTCCCTACTCTCTGGAACCCCATGGGCAAGGGCTCCGTTGTTTGGAACGGAAAGTTGGCTGATGGAGGTTATGCGCCTGCTGGAAAGTACAAGGTTGCTTACAGGGCTCTGAGAATCTTCGGTGATGAGAAGAAGGAGAGTGATTGGGACAAGTCAGAGTCACCCGTCTTTGGTGTGAGGTACCCTTGAGTATCATGATAGCTCGGAACATTATGAAACGACTTTGATGTCAGTACGGACAGCGGTGGTGGATGAAATGTAGCTAGCAGTCATTTGACCATATCATTCATTGTTAATGGAATCTCTTTATATCTTCACATACTATCCAGTCTTCTCAGTCTCGTGACTTCCAACCTCCAGTCCGTCTCATGTTGCGGCTACTAGATACCCGAGTCATCCTGGAAGATATGGGCATTCCAAAGGTTCGTATCATTCTTGAACCACTTATTCCAGTTATCACAAACCCTGTTCACCTCCTTCATCTTCTCGGGATACTGATCCAAGATCCTATTCAGCAATTTCTGTTGCTCCAGGATCTGAATGGCCAGTCCACTAGATGCATGCCATGCGATGTGACAGTGGAATAGCCAAGAACCAGGGTTGTCAGCCTTGAAGGCAACGACAAGATATCCTCCAGCTGGAAGAAGTGCCACGTCTCGACGAGGAGGGTTGTCGAACTTAAGGTTCACCTTCCCTGTGTCCAGGTCTGAGAAGTTTGTACCTTGCGCTAGAAGGGCAAAGTCGTGGCCGTGAAGATGGAGCTGTTATACATTAGGGAGAGTCATTTGGGGGATGTAATTCGCTTACAGGATGAGCAACAGGAGCAAAAGCTCTGTTGGGCTTGCTCTGCATCGGAGCTGGGGGTGCTGTGATGGCGATGTAGACCCATTTATCCTTCTTCTCGTCAGGTACAACGAGATCAACGGCGTAGTCAGGATTCCACGTAGTGTTCTTGAGGTTAAGAATTGTAGGGTTGGAGAAGTTGAGCCAGAGTGGGTTCTCGCCAAAGGCCCACCATGTGAAGTTGTCCATCAGCTCGGGCCTGTGAGCAAACTTGGACAGGCCAATGTCGAACTGGCTCTTAGTGTCTGACACGATAAGATTAGATGAATAATGCAATGTCGGGGGAACTGTGACTTACAGTTGATCTTGACCTTGTCAACATTCCATTCATAAACCGGGCTGAGTCGATCATAGGCCTCATCTCGGCATTCCAAAGAGTAATTCTCTCGGAATGTTGTTGGCACAAGTTTGCTCGATGCGTTGTACCGCAGGATACCTTGACGTTCATCAGGCTCATTACCCGGCTCGAAGCCCTTGCAGCCAGTTGCTCCAACAGTTCGGACCCAGTAGTTCCCGTCTGGGTTTGCAGGCATTTTCGTAGTGTTTGTGGGATTGGCATCAAGAACAATATGGTACCTCTGACCTGTTCATATCGGTGAGAACAACTGCAAGCGACCGTGATGAGAAAATATGCTTACCGATTCCTAGGACAAGGTGAGATACTGAGTAAGGTTGGATCGGCACAAAGTCGGTCGACATAACAGTGAAGTTGTGATTATCAATGCTGAAGATCCATGTTGTGTCGACGGAAGTGTTGATCACACGAAGAACATACTTCTTGCCCTGATATATGTCAGTTTTGGCATATAATTCAGTGTAATCGAATAACTAACCTTGGTAACTGTCATGTTGAAACGCTCACGAGGGAAACTACCAGCAAAGTTCCCCACGCCATTGATCAAAACACCATTCATCATAGGTCTTGTAGGATTCGGCACCAACTCTCTCTGCCACGACTGGAATGCACTGCGGTGACTCCAATCGGTGATAAGAATTGGGTTTCGTCCCTCATCGAATGGAGCAGAAGAAGGCCCGTAAATAGTGATGGGACCAGCCAAGCCATCAGCATACTGCAGAGAATAATGGCTATGATACCACGAAGTACCGTATTGCACAGCACGGAAGGTGTAAGTATAAATGTCTCCAGGAGCAATAGGGCATTGAGTTACGCCATTGACACCGTCCATCTCAAAGGTCTCGAGTTGTCGTAGACCGTGCCAGTGAATGGTTGTACCATTGTACTTGAGATGGTTGTGGACGGTGACTTTGATCAGATCGCCCCAGCAGGCTTGGATCCAAGGGCCGGGATACTTGCCATTGAAGACCTTGCCGAATGGATTATCGACACCATCGCCGTTTATGGATTGATCAGTGACATTGAGATGGTACTGGTTCAGTTAGTTAAGAAGCTAACCCAATGATAATGAGCCGAGACGTACCTCTCTTGTTATTCCAATGGGCCAAAAGTTCTCATAGTCTGTATTGATAGTGAAGTTCTGATCGTACGGTCCCTTCAGCCAACACGAGCGATCATCTTTAGTTGTGCATGGCTTCCAGCCTTTGAGATCAGTGTAATTGCATGTGAAGACCTTGCCGTCCTGGTCAGGGCCACTTGGTGAGTCGAAATATGGATAGTCAATCTCTGGGGCGGAGTGCCCGTGGGTGAAGGTCATGACATCTTGATGCGGCCCCTCGTTGGAGACGGACGGGTAGTGAAATACCGCCACGAAGGACAAGACGACAGCCTTGCAGGCGTCTGTAATCCACATCTTGACTCAATCTGATGAAGTATTTTGACAATAATATGGTATATATCTGTCAATTGACTCGGAAACAGAGCATCAATTACAGAGCTAGAATGACGAGTTCAAAGGAACGCAGGACCATGGGCGACTCGCTTTTTCACTCTGTCCACGAAAACTCTCTTGTCTCGTCACATATCCCATTCCTGTACGTGACAAGCCACTTTCTTCAGCCGTTGTCCAACCCAACGCCGATCACGCCAATCATTACGCGCCGAGAATCAATACTTTGCGAAACTATCGTATTCCTAGCAGAATGGCGTTTTTACTGAGGTTCCTCAGCGGGTGCGGGGGATGCGCCACTTGTATTAGTGCTGAGCTGAAATACCTTGGCTAGAGAATCTGGTCTAGCGTCGCAGGGGATTGAAGCTGTTTTCAGGTCGGGGCGGTGCTGATAAACTCTTTTGGGGAACGTTTTTGAGAGTAGAGCGCACCGTGCGCCGCGCCGCGCCGTTCCGGGCCGTATGGTTCGCTGGACGCGTTGATTTGAGAGGGGTTTTGATGGTGCTGTGCTGTATTCAGCCAGCCACGAGTTAGGCCTGTCAGCAAAGGATGCATAAAGGCAAGGGACTTTGGACATGGCGTCATGTCTCGTTCTCTTTGCTTGTTGCACTGCTTCTGTCTTTTCGTCGACATTCCGACAATTCTCTGTAATGGTGATGCTGTGTTGCGATGATTTCCTGACCTCGGGGGGAAATATTAAACGACCCCAAATACACCAAAATTCGCTGGCGTTCCACCCCTCGAGGGGTCATTTTTTATTTCCCCCCTAGCCTGAGAGACACATAGAATGCGTATGCCGCAAGCCACGCCAACGACGCAAGGGAGACGGTTCTGGCGTCAGTGAGCTAGGCTGGGCAATAGATCAACCATGAGCTTGCTGACCGCTCTTGACTCTCTGCACTAAGAGTGTGCCACTTCATCATTGACGTCAGTGCTATCTCGAGTGATCTCTATTTATTCAGCACATCCCAACCATCTGTTGCGAAGTCAATTGCACGACTTCCATCTCTCCAAATAATCCTTTTTCTTCCCTCGAGTATTCTCGATTGCATACAAAATGGATTCTCTCACAAAAATCGTCAATGGCAGGGTCGTCACCAACACCGATGTTCGTACTGCATCACCATGTATCTTCATTGCTAATGCTCGACAGGTCAAACCTCCAAATGGGTGGACCGTCAATTACGAAGACTTTGGCAGTCCAACTGAATGGGGCGATGATGGAGAGGTCGCAGATCTTGTCAGCGGTTACGGCATTTCCGGAGTGGTCAAGCCGCTGTTTAGGACCCGGTACAGCAGCAGTGAGGTCATTTTTGTGATTGAGATCAACGAGCAGTATTACATCTACGATGGCCAGAGTGGACGGGTGCAGCGAATTGTTACGCCGACGGATCTGACCGAGATTGTGGAATTCATCAATGAGCAGGGTTGGTTCAGGCTCGAGACTGAGGATCTCGGGTGATCGAAGTTGTGCATAGTGTCGAACCTATTTTGCAGTTATATATCTACAGCTGTCAATCACACCTCGGGAGATACACTCTAATTTATTGAGACGCTTTACAAAAAGGACAGTGTGGAGTCAATTTGTCTGAAGCTAATAACTGCCTCCTGGACTTTCTCGAGTGTTATATTCTCCCACCAGAGTCAAGATCTCCTAAGCTCAGCATTCTGCCACTCCAACTTGGTATGTCAACCTTTTAAGGCGAGGATGACTTAAGTAGCCCGACAGCTCTTACCGCTAGTAGCTAGAGTATCTTCACCATAGTCCTCGATATATCTGTTCAGCTCATTCGTTGTAGATTAGACCAAGGTATTGAGCAATTGTATCGGCAGCTGGTATTCTGCCCGTATGTGTTTTTTTTGGTGTTCTCTACCTCTCTGGCCTTGAGGCTGAAGCCTCTTTTGACCCCTCAACCCTATCACAGTGATGGTATCTGCTGCTGAGAACATCGGTGGTGAGGTTGTGAATGATTAGAGCGGAACGAAGATCGCTAGTCAGTCTAATGGTCTGTTCCTGATGAGCTTTCAGTTGTAGCCAACGAAGGATGCCAATCAACAGCGAGTTTGGAGGCGCCATACATGCGCTACTAGTAATGACGGTGCATTTCGTTGTTCTATCGGAGACCTATCTCTGCTTTGGCAGCTGGCTCACTGGGGTCTGAGATAAAAGCTTCAGTAACTGTAGTAGTTGTAAATTTAGCTGACGTCAATCCAATCCCCAAAACACGTCTTATAGACTAAAAGGTGAGTTACAAGTGGGATGAACGATGGTGACTTCTCCATCAAGTCTTGGAATGTCCTGTTATTGATGATCGATGGTGACATCACATGGCTTTAGGTATCCATCTATTTCAAGTAATTCGTGATATCAAATATATTAATTGTTTGATATCTACGTTTGAGACTCAGCTCCGATATGGAGTTGAACACTTTCGGGCTCCATGTACTGCTGAGGCTGGGGAATGCAGCCCATCGCAACTGAGCTTGCATCTTGACGAGTGTTTCTGATGATGTTGAGTTAGAGAGCTATGATGAAGGACTGGGGCAGCCATTTTATCCCTTAGGGAATATATTTAAGGTTCCCTTTATATATTAGATATAATTATTATTAGATAGGCTTATAAATTTTATTTTAGGCAATTATATTAG